>SEMN01001140.1:0-96785 GCA_005408345.1 Macquaria australasica
TTTTTATCCAGAATTTCTATCCAAACTTCTGCTCCCCCCCTCCCACTCATTCATCCACCTATTCATCCACCCCTCCACTCCAGGCTCAGCTGGTGGACCTGCGTTCTGAGCTGACTGAGGCTAAGGCTGAGCGGGCAACGGTAGAAAGGGAGGTCCATGACCAGCTCCTGCAGCTTCATGCTCTCCAGCTGCAGCTTCATGCCAAGCAAGGCCAGGCTGAGGACTCTGACTCCATCAAAGACAGACTGGTAGGTAGGAGGAGATGCTGTCCACAATCTTCAAACTGAAAAAATTAAAGTTTTACAATAGGGCAAACTATTTAAAAAAAATATTTGTGCCATTTTGCCTTTATTTGATAATGGTATCGATACAGAAAGAAAGTGCAGGGAGAGAGAGGGATGTAGCAGGAGGAGAGCAGTAATTATTTGAAGTGTATCACTGGTCAGGAGCCATGTTTTCATCACTGACAATAAATAAACATACCGACTAATTATTTTAGGTTATAGGGCTTTTTTGGCAGTAAATTATGGAACTATTTTGGACAATATTGGAAATATTATTAAATACAAGTTTTACAGACTGTTTTTGTATATTTGAGCAAATTGGGATCTTGTCTGACTTTCTGCAGACAGATTTATGTGCAAATGACTCTCGACAACTACTTTAAAATTCAATGTTCACACTTGTTTGGGGCACAACCTTCATTCGAAGCAAAAACAAAATTAAATAATAAAAATAAAAAAACAAATTAGTCAATTCATCAGTCTCATGAGAAGTAATTTAATTATTTTCGATACATTGTCTTCTGCTTCAAAGAAAACACTCGGACAACTTCTTGCTGCTAAATGAGGACATTTATTTATAGCTAAATGTCTAACCAAAGAGTAAATTAAGGATTAATAAGGTGAAACGGTACTATGATAAATATAATAAACAAACAGGAATAACATGTTAAATGAGAAACCTTATTCAGTAGGAATAGTGAGGTGGAGTATGTGATGAGGATATTAAAACCAAAACGGTGACGCTAACATAACGCTAGGGCAATCAACTTTTCTACAGGGGATTTATTTTATTCAACATCAACTCTTATCGCAGCAGCAGATGGACTTTCAGGTTCGTTGCAGAGAGGAGAACGTTTCAGGTGACTTTCAAAGTTGTTGTGCATTGGCACAGCGCAGTGGGAGGTGCAGGCTTTGGTGGTTTAGAAGCCTAGCTGCAGGTTATGCTCCCAGGTGACTCCGTGAAAGCATTTGGTCACCAAGCGGATGAGGTCTCCTAGCTGGTCTGGCAATTTCATGTCAGGGCCGATGGCAAGGGTCCGGGACTTTGCTGACACAGTTCTCAGGGAAAGTCAGTGTTGGCAGGCAAAGCAACTCCAGTTGAGTCCATGTGGCTGAGTGTCGATTAAAATTTATCTGGCTACACTAGCTCCATGGGTCGGATGAAACTTCAAAAAGAGTAATATGTAAACGTATAAAACGAGAGGTCTGTCAGGCTTCTTTTACTAACTAGTCAAAACAGGCAGAGTTTTGGGCGTGGAAGAAGACATTTCGCGTTGGAAAACTCTAGTCCTTTGTTTGAAACTTTTAGAAATGCTGTTTATGTTTCCTGACTCTCTGAATTTTGTACATGCAAAATTCACATACTCTCAAATATCACTATGGTCACCTAATCTAAACATAGAATGGCATCGTGATTATATAAAACATTCAGGAACACATTTTAGCAGCAACATCATTCAATCAGTTACATGATATTTCTAACTACTTCACAATTAAAAGATAATTTCAATACTGCTAATAGGTGAACAGAAGGTTAACACTACTTAGTTTGATCACACAATAGGCTACAATTTTACATAACTCATAATTTTATCCTTAGAGATTTCTGTCCGTTGGTCACTAGATGGCAGTGTGGCTCCATAGCAAACAAGATATGAAAGTAATGTTAGCTGGATTACTGGTCTTAATTTACCTTAATTCAGGCAGGGGCTGAAAAGAAGGAGGACAGTGTTACTTTCTCAGACCTGCACTTAAGTTTTATGATAGACCTAGTGGACATCTTATCTCTGATAAGATCAAAAATGAGGGGAGAGAGAGGTGAGAGTGTGTGTGAGAGAGAAAGGAAGAAAGGGAGAGAAGAGGGGTTCGTCCAGTCTCTTCGTTGACTTGATTTCCAGCTAAAATGACCCTTTTATTGCCTTCACATCTCTTACTTTGTTATCTTGACAAGGCATATTTCTCAGGGGTGGAGAATCCCCGTTATGCGACTCCTAATGACACCTTTTACTGTTAGGAGTTAGAAGTCAGTTTGCAGATTCAGAGAGGTCTCAGAACAGGTTTATTCCAACCTTACCCCCATTGGAAGTCCACAAAGTGAAGAATCAGTTCTGCAAGATGTCTGTGAATGTCTGGGAGACAGTCGTCCCATAGTGATCACTACAACAGTAACCCAAAGTACCCTATTCGCCTAAATATAAAAAAGTGTCTCCATTTTATTCAGGAACATCTCCAATATTGTCTAATACATTTCTCTTATGTTTGGGATAAAGGCATATTCCATTACACATTTCACTTATTCAGATTCACCTGAGGCAAGTTGTACGACTCACATATTCCTCTACAACAATGGTGGGGGCGGGGGGGCACTTTCCTCCAAGCTGGAAGGGTGTCGATATGGAGCAGTCTTCTTCAAAAGTAGGAAAGGATAGATGAACATTATTATCTAATGTTTCATTTCTCAGTCATCCACTTGGCTGTAAAGTTAGCTAGCATTACTTTCTTCTTCATTCTTCGTTTCGTTCCGGCGCCGCTGTGAGTGGCAGCCTGTTGCAGCAGCTCCCGTTCGCGGTTTGAGTTTTTTTTGAGTTTACTAGTTTGCTAGTGAAGTATAGTCGTTCTTTTTTCCTATATATCTGTATGTATTTGCTATGTATTTTTAGTACTTGTTATTTTGCTATTTTTTGGCATCTTTGGAGTTTTTTGGACATTTTGTTTATCGTTTATGGAGACAAGACCGCTGATGCCCTTAGAGACAGCGTCCATAGTTACCGCCGGCAGCCATGGTGACTCCATTGTTTACACCAGGGATCAGCTGTTAGCTCTCCGTCATACAGCGGTGCTACCACCCGGGGAGAGACCTGATGTGCCCAGCGAGCTTAGGAGGAGGAGACGGGGAAGCCGAGCGGGGGCTCAGCGCCGCGCCAGGAGAAGACGTTATACACCCGTCCTCCTATCGATTATCATGGGGAATGTAAGATCTATCACCAACAAGATGGACGAGCTGGCGGCGCTGACCCGGCATCAGAGGGAATACGGGAGTGTAGCATCATGCTATTCACGGAGACTTGGCTAACCGCGCTAACTCCGGATACGGACGTTTCAGTTAATGGCTTCCAACTACTTCGGGCGGACAGGACGATGGAGAGCGGTAAGAGGAAGGGAGGAGGGCTGGCAATGTTTGTTAATGACAGATGGTGTAACCCTGGGCACATCACTGTTAAAGAACAAACCTGCGACAAGAACATTGAACTGCTAGCTGTTAGCATGAGGCCAAACTATCTACCGAGGGAATTCTCGCATGCCATCGTGATGGTAGCTTACATCCCCCCCCTCTGCTAACGCTGAGGCAGCCTGTGATGTCCTGCTCTCAGCAGTAAGCAGGCTGCAGACACAGCACCCAAATGCCCTCCTCGTCATCTCTGGTGATTTTAATCATGCCCCTCCGTCTTCCTCTCTACCCACATTCACTCAGTATGTTACGTGCCATACCAGAGACAACAGAATACTGGACTTATGTTATGCCAACACCAAGGATGCATACATCTCATTGAGTCTCCCCCCCCTGGGCAGATCTGATCACAACCTTGTGCATCTCAGGCCTGTCTACAGACCTCTTGTGCGCAGGCTGCCTGCTGTCCCACGCACAGTGAAGAAGTGGTCTAATGGAGCAGAGGATGCTTTAAATGACTGTTTTGACACTACTGTATGGGACATTTTTAGTGACGCTCATGGGGAGGATATTGACAACCTCACAGACTGTCTGACAGATTACATAAACTTCTGTGTGGAAAACACCATCCCCACTAGGACTGTACGTTGTTTCGCCAACAATAAACCCTGGATTACTCCTGATATTAAGGCTCTCCTCAAGGAAAAAAGAGAGCTTTTGTATCGGGTAACAAGGAGGAGTTGAAGAGTGTCCAGCGAGAGCTAAGGAGGAGGATCAGGGAGGGGAAAACAGCTACAGGAGAAAGTTGGAGAGTCAACTGCAGAAAAATAACACCAGAGGAGTTTGGAAGGGCCTTAAAACCATCTCGGGCCATATGGACTCCAAGCCCCGGCCTGCGGGGGATCAGAAGTGGGCAGATGACCTGAACGTATTCTTCAACAGATTCGATCAGGCATCTACCCCTCCCCCTGCCCCGTCTCCTCTGCAACCATCATTACCATCTACCCTCCCTGCCTACAGCCCTCCCCCTCCCTCATCTCACCACTTATCACTCCCCACAGCCCTCAGCTTACAGCCACTTAATACACCCACACCACAGCCTGGGCTGGGCCCATCTCCCCATTTCACACCCGCAAACACCCCCCATTCAGCCCTCATGCCCCCTACAAGCTCAACCGGGCTGTTCCTCACAACATCCCAGGTGAGAAACGAACTGAGGAAGATAAGGGTGGGGAAGGCGGCGGGCCCAGACGGCATCAGCTCCAGACTTCTGAAGTCCTGTGCGGACCAGCTGTGTGGGATTGTTGAGCACCTGTTCAACCTGAGTCTGAAGCTGGGGAGGGTGCCAAAACTGTGGAAAACATCGTGTCTGGTTCCTGTGCCGAAGACCCCACACCCCAAGGACCTCAATGGCTATAGGCCAGTGGCATTGACCTCTCACCTGATGAAGACCCTGGAGAAACTGGTCCTTGTTCACCTGCGTCTGCTGGTGAGCCCATGTATGGACCCTCTGCAGTTTGCCTACCAACCTGGCATTGGGGTGGATGACGCTGTCATTTACCTACTTCACACATCCCTCTCTCACCTAGAAAAGGCTGGAAACACTGTGAGGATCATGTTTTTTGATTTCTCCAGTGCTTTTAACACCATCCAGCCCAGGATTCTGGGGGACAAGTTGGAGCACGCTGGGGTGGACCATCACCTGGCAGCATGGATCCTGGACTACCTCACAAACCGACCACAGTATGTGAGGTTACAGGACTGTGTGTCTGACACACTTCTCTGCAGCACAGGGGCTCCACAGGGAACCGTTCTGGCGCCTTTCCTGTTCACCTTCTACACAGCGGACTTCACCCATAACACTTCGAACTGTCACCTGCAGAAGTTCTCTGACGACTCTGCCATCGTCGGCCTCATCACCAACGGGGATGATGGGGAGTACAGAGAACTGACCCAGGGCTTTGTGGGTTGGTGTCAGCAGAACCGCCTCCAGATCAACGCGAGTAAAACCAAAGAGCTGGTGGTGGACTTCGGCGCAAACTCCCTCCACCTACACCAGTGAACATCCAGGGAACGGACATTGAGATTGTGAGATCGTACAAGTATCTGGGTGTTCACTTGAACAGCAAACTGGACTGGTCAGACAATACGGACGCTCTGTTTAAAAAGGGCCAGAGCCATCTTTTTGCTCAGGAGACTAAGATCTTTTGGAGTGCAGGGTGCGCTCCTGAGGACTTTCTATGACTCTGTGGTGGCATCAGCTGTCTTGTATGGGGTGACCTGTTGGGCCAGTGGCATCTCTTCCAGGGATAGGAAGAGACTGGACAGACTGATTAAGAAGGCCAGCTCTGTCCTTGGATGCCCTCTGGACCCAGTGGAGGTGGTGGGAGGCAGGAGAATGGTGGCCAAGCTATCATCACTACTGGAGAACACTTCCCACCCCCTACATGTCACTCTTTTAGCACTGGGCAGCTCCTTCAGCGACCGGCTGCTCCACCCGCGGTGTCTGAAGGAGAGGTACCGTAGGTCCTTTCTGCCTGCTGCTGTCAGACTCTATAATCAGTACAACTCCCGGTAATCTACACTTGACTGTCAGTGTGCAGACTATTCACTACTA
The DNA here is from genome assembly GCA_005408345.1 of Macquaria australasica. Taxonomy (NCBI): domain Eukaryota; kingdom Metazoa; phylum Chordata; class Actinopteri; order Centrarchiformes; family Percichthyidae; genus Macquaria; species Macquaria australasica. Next base: position 6,071 of record SEMN01001140.1, read on the forward strand.
TACTTCATCTACTGCTGTGCATTATCTTCATACATATATTGTATTCATGATGTTATCTACTTCATATGTTGCTGTGAAATATTTTCATATACATGTATATTATATATGTGCAATATTTTTATCTTATCTATTTGTTCATACTTACAACTGCACTCAGTCACTCTATTATTTATTTCTGTCTATACTGTGTATAGGACTATTTTTCTATTTATTTTTTTTATTGTATTTCTATATATGACACTTTTGCTGGCTGCTGCAACGCTAAAAATTTCCCCGCTGTGGGACAATAAAGGCTTATCTTATCTTATCTTATCTATGATGGGTTCTGTATCAGGTGGCAATACATCGCCCTCATCCTCCTTACTGCTAGATGGCCTGATCCAGGATAGAAGAGAACTCCTACCCTGGGCTGCCTGCTGTAGCTCCAAGATGGCAGCGCGTGAACAACGCGCGGCTCAGCGTCTCTCCAGTTTTCGCTATTTAGTAGTTATTTACATAACTTTCTCCTGCATTTTCGCTTGATTCACTCGTGCGCACGTCAGATACGATAAGCTGACACTTTTGGACATTAATCATCGCTGCACAAACATCGTTCTGGATCATCCGTTTGACTTCAACCAGCTACCCCCAGATCTGGGAAGGTTACCGAGGCCGAGCGATCCATTCATCCCCACCGGTAGACCCCGGCGACGGCGTCGGGATCGTAAACAAAGACGGGGCAAGCGCGGAGGTCTGCGAGCTAAGCTTCGGCTAAACCCACATCGACCAACGCTACCTAGCGTCTTCCTCGCCAATGTACGGTCCCTGGCGAACAAGCTGGACGAACTTAAGATCTGGTCCCTCACTCAGAGAAGGCTTATGGACTGCAGTTTCATGGTCTTCACAGAAACATGGCTGCAATGCTGTTCCTAACAGCGTGGTGGAGTTGGATGGACGCACTTTGTTCAGGGCAGACAGAGAAGCAGCAGCCACAGGTAAAAACAGGGGTGGTGGTGTATGCATCTATGTAAACAAAACATGGTGCACAGACTCTGCTATTGTTGATACTCAGTGCTCTGCTGATCTGGAGTACCTGTTCATTAGGTGCAGGCCATTTTACCTACCACGTGAGTTTACATGCATTGTTGCTGCTGCAGTTTATGTCCCTCCGGATGCTAATGCTAAAGTGGCCATGAAAGAACTTTGTGCTGTTATTAGCAAGCTGCAGACCATGCACCCAGATGGAGCCTTTGTTGTAGCTGGGGACTTCAATCACTGCACTTTGAAATCTGTACTGCCAAAGTTCCATCAAAATGTCTCCTGCACCACAAGGGGAGATTAAACTCTGGACCATGTTTACACCAGTGTGGCTGACGCTTACAAAGCCACACCCCTCCCCCACCTGGGACAGTCGGACCATCTCTCTTTGTTCCTGCTCCCCAAGTACACCCCAGCCATCAAACGTGTGAGACCGACAACGAGGACAATCAAGGTCTGGATGGAGGGTGCAGACGCCACTCTCCAACACCAATTCCAGCACACAGACTGGAATGTGTTTGCTGCCCAGGCCACCATGGGCTCCCAGACTAATATTGACACCTACACCAACTCTGTCCTGGACCACATTAAAGGGTGCATGGACATTGTGACCTCACAGAAAAAAATAACAACTTTCCCTAACCAGAAGCCCTGGATGAACAGAGAGGTTCGCCTCCTGCTCAAAGCTAGGGATGTTGCCTTCAGGTCTGGTGACCGGGAGGCTTACAGCTCAGCCAGGGCCAACCTGAGGAGGGGAATCTCCCTGGCCAAATACAAACATAAACTGAGGACTGAAGAGCACTTCAACTCCTCTGACTCCCGGCGCATGTGGCAAGGCATACGGACTATCACAAACTTCAAATTCAAACTCACCCCTATCATCGCCAAGTGTTTTGCCAGATGTTTTCCCATCTGAAAACCTGTCTGCCTGCCACACTGGATCCACACCAGTTTGCCTACCGCCGAAACAGGTCGACAGAGGATGCCATCTCTACAGCACTTTACTCTGACCTGACCCACCTGGATAGCCACAATACTTATGTCAGGATGCTGTTCATTGACTTCAGTTCAGCATTCAACACTGTTACCCCCTCCAAGTTGATCTCCAAGCTCAGCCAGCTTGGCATCAGTACATCCCTTTGCAACTGGACTCTGGATTTTCTGACCAACAGACCTCAGACTGTTAAGTTGCATAACCTCTCATCCTCCATCACCCTGAACACTGTTGTGCCACAAGGTTGCGTGCTGAACCCTCTGCTGTACTCTCTGTTCACTCACGACTGCGTTCCTGTTTATAGCTCCAACTCCATAATCAAGTTCGCAGATGACACCATGGTGGTGGGCCTGATCAGAGACAACAATCAGACAGCCTACAGGGACGAGGTTCAGCACCTGGCCGAGTGGTGTGCTGATAACAATCTGGCACTGAACACCCAGAAGACCAAGGAAATCGTCGTGGACTTCAGGCGGGCTAGGAGCCATGCACACACCCCTCTACATCAACGGAGCTGTAGTGGAACGTGTGTCTAGCTTCAAGTTCCTGGGAGTCCACATCTCCGATGATCTCACCTGGTCCCTCAACTCCTCCACACTGGTGAAAAAGGCGCAACAGCGCCTTTACTTCCTTTGGAGCCTTAAGAAAGCTCACCTGTGTCCTAGGATACTGGTGGACTTTTACCGCTGTACCATAGAGAGTTTGCTGACGAACTGCATCCCTGTGTGGTATGGCAACTGCTCCGCTTCTGACCGTAAAGCACTCCAGCGGGTGGTGAAAACTGCCCAACGGATCACAGGCTCTCAGCTACCCTCCATCATGGACATATACAAACAGCGCTGTCTGGGTAGGGCGAGGAATATCGTCAAGGATGCCTCCCACCCAAACCATAGACTTTTCACCCTCCTCCTGTCCGGCAGACGTTACAGGAGCCTCAGCTCCCGTACCAGCAGGCACAAGAAGAGCTTCTTCCCTGAGGCTGTGTCTCTGCTGAACACTTCCCCCCCACTTTGAGCATCGTTGCTCTTTACTGCACTGTTTAATTACTGTATAATTACTGTATATTGCACTGTATAGTACTTTCATTTTTCCATTTGCACTAGTCAGTACTCTGCTCGCACTAGCCTGTTTACACATCTATTGCTTACTACTCCACTGATCATAAACTGTGTAATATATATATATATATATATATATATATATATATATATATATATATATATATAAGTATATATATATATATATATTACATATAATATATATATATATATATATATATATATATATATATATATATATATATACATATATATATATATATATATATATATATACACATACATACACACACATATACACACACACACACACACACAGTTCATAATATATTACTGTTGTTACGAACTGTGGCACAGGAAGCAGGACTCAAATGCACGACTCACTACTCAGTAGTTTCAAAACTTAAACTCTTTACTGAAAAAACAAGAACAACAAAAAGACGCTTTCAATCTAAGACAAAGTACAACTAAAACCGCTCACAAGGAGGATAATACAAAGTACAACAAAAAATCACTCTTGCAGAGGTAACTATACAAAGTACAAACTCAAAACGCTCCAGAAAGGAGGAACACCAAAGTACAACGAAAAACACAAAACCTGACAGTAGCTTGAGGCATGGGGGTACGCTGGCTCGCTTGGACCGACTGACATACAAACTGAACAAGACGAACTGGCACAGGACAAGGGGAGACGAGGACTCTATATACAAAAGGTGAGGGAGCACAGGTGAAACCAATCTGGGGCGGGGCAGACAATCAACACGGTGGGAAAACACAAGGGAAGGGAGTCAGGAACAGACACAAAAGGAAACTACACAATAAAACAGGAAGTGCCAAACAAGACTATGTGAATAACTTGACAACAAATAAACATGACACACTTAAACTTCTCAGCAGATCTGCTGCGACACCACAACTGTACATATATATATTATGCATAATGTATATATTTGTTTTATTTTCCACACACTAGCCACTTCCCCATATACTAGCCACTTCCTCCATATATATTTATTAATCTCCTGTACATATTGTGTATCTTTGTACATGTATGTATATCACTGTACATATATTTATACCTGCACTTTCTGTAAATACTACTATATTCATGCACTTCTGGTTGGATGCTAACTGCATTTCATTGGCTCTGTACTTGTACTCTGCACAATGACAATAAAGTTGAATCTAATCTAATCTTTCTCTCTGTTTTCTTAGTCTGTTTTTTATTGGCATTATTCTGCAATTGGTAAATGAGCAAAATCAATGTTCTGTATAATAGTTAAGGGTTAATCTCCCAAAAATACACCAATATTCTGATATATTTAATTGGGCAAGACTGCTTGGGGACAGAATTTTCTGATGTTAAACTCAGACAAAACCGAAGTTATTGTACTTGGCCCCGACCACCTTCGAAACACATTATCTAAAGATGTAGTTTATCTAGATGGGATTGCCCTGGCCTCCAGCGAAACCGTAAGGAATCTTGGAGTTATCTTTGATCAGGATATGTCCTTTAACTCCCACATAAAACAAACTTCAAGAACTGCCTTTTTTCACTTATGTAACATTGCAAATATCAGGTCCATGCATTTGTTACATCTAGGCTGGATTATTGCAACTCTCCATTAACAGGCTGCCCCAATAAGTCCCTTAAGACTCTCCAGCTGATTCAGAATGCTGCAGCACATTTACTGACAAGAACCAGAAAAAGAGAACATATTTCTCCAATATTAGCTTCTCTACACTGGCTCCCTGTAAAATCCAGAATAGAATTTAAAATCCTTCTCCTCACCTTCAAAGCCCTAAATGGTCAGGCACCATCATATCTTAAAGAGCTCATAGTACCCTATTACCCCACTAGAGCACTGCGCTCCCAGAATGCAGGGTTCCTTGTGGTTCCTAGAGTCTCTCAAAGTAGAATGAGAGCCAGAGCCTTCAGCTATCAAGCTCCTCTCCTGTGGAACCAGATCCCAGTTTGTGTACGGGAGGCAGACAACCTCCTCACATTTAACAGTAGGCTTAAAACTTTCGTCTTTGATAAAGCTTATTGTAGGGCTGACTCAGGTGACCCCTGAGCCACCTCTTAGTTATGCTGATATAGGCCTAGACTGCCGGGGGACTTCCTATGATGCACTGAGCTCCTCTCTCCTCCTCTTCCTCTCCATCCTCTCCATTTGTACGCCCTCATATCCCATCAATGCTTATTACTAATTCAACTTCTTCCCGTAGTTGTGTGCGCTCTCTCTCTCTCTCTCTCTCTGTCTCTCTCTCTCTCTCTCTCTCCTTCTGTTGCTTTCTGCAGGTATTTCTGCCTCTGGAGCTGTAGACTCTGGATCTATGGTTGCAGGCCACCTGCTGCCCCTGTGCTCCTGCACTACACCCGCTGCTAGTATTAGTTATTGCTCTTATTGTTAGTATTACTATTATAATATTGCTCTTAGTATTATTTCTGTTAATATTAACGTCAATACCATTACCACAACTATTACTTTACATCTCTATGTGAACTGTATGGTGCTGCTGTATGTTGTCCCCCCCCCCCAACCCAACCGGTCAAGGCAGATGACCGCCCACCCAGAGCCTCGTTCTGCTTGATGTTTCTACATGTTGCCACTGTCGCCTAGTGCTTGCTCATGGTGGGAATTGTTGGGTCTCTGTAAATATAAAGAGTTGGTCTAGACCTGCTCTATTCGAAAAAGTGCCCTGAGATAACTTTGTTATGATATGGCGCTATATAAATAAAATTGAATTGAATTGAACTTGATGCAATACAACAGCAAGCCTCACCAGACTGTAACTGTCAGTGTCCCAACTTCAAGTACCCTACCACATAGCTACTTTTTCTGCAGACAAATTTTAATGGGTTATTTGTCATTTTGCAATGTTTTTATAATATTTAAGGTAAATACATGATATTGGTTACTGAATTTAGAATTGCCAAACCACTTTGTGTTGGTAAAATAAATTATAGATTTCAGTAAAATTAGATGAACAGTAAAACTTTCAAATATGAGCTTGTAAAGGCTCTGGACTATTGTATTGAAATGACAATCAGTTGGCTTGCCTACAACTATCAGTAAATTTTGTGTCACAGGACTAAAAATCGATGATTTACTAGGCTATATTTTAAAGCTTTTGCTAATTAGTATTAGCATGTAAACAGTGGACAAATCATATATTTGCACATTTCTTGCGACGGGAGACAGGTCGGCTAACGTTTCTGATATCCAAATATGATTGCATAGACTATTAACCACGTAATGCATATGTTTCAGTTCCCTGTCAAAGGAACTAACTAGCCTACCGGAGTTCACTCGTTTTCATTGACGATGCTATTTTAAGCCAGAATAGCTTTCTTGTTGTTGAGCTTAATGGTGGGCTATTGCCTCAGTTAGGCTGGCTGTATTGAGATGTTTTAATAGTGGTTTAATTTCACAACAGTGACAAACAATGCTGAGGCTTAGGGCAGACACTATTGTTATCTGGCTAATGAAGGCAGGTCAGGGAGACGTGGACGCTCGATGCGCTCGACCTGTTATATAGCTCGGGGCCAGACCCAGGCGTTCTTTTAAAGTGATCAATACAATCTTATAATCTATTATTAATTACTTAAATTAATTATTAAATCAAACAGGGAGCCAATGGAGAGAAGACAGGATTGGGGTGATGTGATGTTGTCTGTTAAAGCCAGTTGGAAGCCTAGCTGCTGCATTCTGAACTAGTTTGAGGTGAGAGACTGACTTTTGGTTTATGCCAGAAAGGAGGTTTCTTTCAGTTACAGTTGTCAAGTTTAGAGAAATTAAGTCCGTGAATGACTTTTTCCAGGTCAGAGTGTGAGAGCATTGGTTTACTTCTGGAGATGGTTCTTATTTGAAGGAAGCAGGACTGGACAGTGTTTTTGATCTGTGGTTCAAAGCTCAGATCGGAATCAAATAGTGCTCCCAAATTTCAGGCAGTGGTCTTCCCATTAGCAAACAAGGGACCAAGGCCACTCTCAGTGAGACTGATAGGGTTTGGGAAATTGCGCTCTCCCACCTGTCAGCTGCTAGGAGGTCATTTGTTTCCTTGAGGAGGGCAGTTTCTGTGCTATGTAAAGCTCTAAAGCCTGACTGAAACTTCTCAAAGATGTCATTATGACACATGAAAGTTAAAAGTTGGGTTGAAAGAACTTTTTCTAAAACTTTTGATAATTCAGTTTCAATTCAGTTTTATTTATATAGCGCCATATCATAAAGTTATCTCAGGGCACTTTTTCGTATAGAGCAGGTCTAAACTGACTCTTTATATTTACAGAGACCCAACAGTTCCCACCATGAGCAAGCACTAGGCGACAGTGGCAAGGAAAAACTCCCTTTTAACAGGCAGTAACCTCGAGCAGAACCAGGCTCTGAGTGGGCGGTCATCTGCCTCAACCGGTTGGGTTGAAGGGGGGGGAGTGGGAGAGAGAGCAGGAGGACAGAGGACATACAGCAGCACCATACAGTTCCACATAGAGATGTAAAGTAATAGTTGTGGTAATGGTATTGATGTTAATATTAATAGAAATTATACTAATAGCAATATTATAATAGTAATACTAATAATAAGAGCAATAACAGTAATAGCAGCAGTGGGTGTAGAGCAGGAACACGGGGGCAGCAGGTAGCCTGCAACCATAGATCCAGACTCTACAGCTCCGGAGGCAGAAACATCTGCAGAAAGCAACAGAAGGGGAGAGAGAGAGAGAGAGAGAGAGAGGGGAGAGAAAGCACGCAACTATGGGAAGAAGTTGAGTTAGTAACAAGCATTGATGGGATATGAGTGCGTACAGAGAGAGAGGAGGAGAGAGGAGTGCATCATAGGAAGTCTCCTGACAGTTGGCATAACTAAGGGGTGGGTCAGGGGTCACCTGAGTCAGCCCTACTATAAGCTTTATCAAAGAGGAAAGTCTTAAGCCTACTCTTAAATGTGAGGAGGTTGTCTGCCTCCCATACACAAACTGGGATCTGGTTCCACAGGAGAGGAGCTTGATAGCTGAAGGCTCTGGCTCCCATTCTACTTTTAGAGACTCTAGGAACCACAAGGAACCCTGCATTCTGGGAGCGCAGTGCTCTAGTGGGGTAATAGGATACTATGAGCTCTATAAGATATGATGGTGCCTGACCAGTTAGGGCTTTGAAGGTGAGGAGAAGGATTTTAAATTCTATTCTGGATTTTACAGGGAGCCAGTGTAGAGAAGCTAATATTGGAGAAATATGATCTCTTTTTCTGGTTCTTGTCAGTAAACGTGCCGCAGCATTCTGGATCAGCTGGAGAGTCTTAAGGGGCTTATTGGGGTAGCCTGATAATAGAGAGTTGCAATAATCCAGCCTAGATGTAACAAATGCATGGACTAGTTTTTCTGCATCTTTTTGAGACAGGATGTGCCTGATTTTTGCAATATTACGTAAGTGAAAAAAGGCAGTTCTTGAAGTTTGTTTTATGTGGGAGTTAAAGGACATATCCTGATCAAAGATGACTCCAAGATTCCTTATGGTGTCGCTGAAGAAATGGAAGTTTAGAAATTTGCCTAAAATTATTAAAAACAGAAGGAACAAGGTTAGGTTTCTTTAAAAGAGGTTGGACCACAGCATGCTGTTTATTTAAAAATTAAAAAACATTTCACACTGTGAGGCATCGCTAAAATGACAGGGGAGGGGGTGATGACTGAGTCTATAATTAAAATTCCGGGATTAGAGTTTTGCTAAAATTAATTCAGAGAAGTATGCTTTTGTTTCTTTAACTGTCTTTTGATAATTCTTCATTGCGTCTTTCCAGATCTCATAAAATACATGTAAACCCATTGTTTCTCATTTTTGTTCCTTTCTCCTACAGTCTTTTAATTCCTGGGTGGATTTGTTTAGCCAGGGCTGCGGTGTTCTATTTGACTTTTTGTCTTTGTAGGGGGCAACAGAGTACAGAACAGTCTGGCAGGTGTGATTAAAAAGGGAGACCACCTCCTCTGTGTTAAAATGTGGATTAAAAGCAGTTAAAGAATCAGCAGTAAAAAGCTCAGAAAACTTGCTAGCAGACATACAGTTAAAAACCCGGCAGCGGACAGGTGTACTGTGGTTAATAGGTAGTTGGGATAAAAACACACTGAACATAACTGTTTTGTGATCAGACACACAGATATCCTTAAGGCCAGTTCAGACCAAAGATTCGCGACGAGACGAATTGAAACTTGTCTGCAACGTTCTGAAACCTGCCCGTTTAAACCAAAGCGACGAGACGAGACGGCGTATCGTTTCCATAGCAACAACTCTTCCATTGTAACTACTGGCTTTTCAGGCGTGTTTTGCAGCTGGATATAATTTGTAGCGTTTTAAAATATGAATGAGTTACTTGCTACAGTTGCATTTTTAGTATTGATGAAATGGCAAAAACATAAAAAACTGAGAGGGTCAAGAATTTGGAGCCATCCAGGGGTGCATCAACGGAATACCCAGGGGGCTTATGCAAATTTATGCCGGGAACTTGAGACAGGAGATATCCCCTCTTTTGTCAATTTTTCCCATCTATTCCCGGAGCAGTTCCATTGTTTAGAGGAGTTGGTGTCACCTCTAATCAGCATGGAAAACACCAACTATCGAGACAGCATATCACCAGAGGCTGGCGATTTGACAAGCTGAGTCGCAGGCGACACCATCAGCCGGCTTGAGTCGAGCTGAGACGGGCCAGTTCACACCGCTGCAACTTTTCCCTGCGACGTTCTAAAACGGTTTCATCTCGTCACGAATCTTTGGTCTGAACTGGCCTTTAGTCTCACAGTTGTCAGGGCTGAGACCATTGTACAGAACTTGGTCAAGGGTGTGACCCTTCGAATGTGTGGATTCTTGTATTGCCTGAGGGAGGTTAAATGATTCCAAAGTATCCATGAATTTGGTGACAAAAGTCTGAGAAGGGCAGCAGACATGAATGTTAAAGTCACCTAAAATAAGAATTTTGTCATACATTCATAAAATGGGATAATAACTGCAAAACATTGTTTGGCCTCAGTGGTCGTAGATTATTAAAATTATCACTTCTTTAGAGTTTACCATAAAACCAAGATCGGCAAATTGGTCGGGGGGTTGCTTCAATAAGAAGACTACAGTCTCCCTGAGATAACCATGTCTCTGTGATGATAAATAAGTCTACGTTATTGAAAGTAATAAAGTCATGACATAAAAAGATTTATTATTTAGGGATCTGATATTTAAGACCAAGATTTGCAGGGGACAACAAAGGTTGCCGGGGGATTGGAATTATATTGTTATGGTTAGAAGCAGTGGGGTGTGACATTGAGCGTGCTGCAATGGGTCTATGATAGAAAATTATGGTAGTTATAAGACATAGGCAGGGCGAGACAAGGGGGACTGAGAGCACCGGTCCTCATTAGAGGCTAGTGCTTGAAACCGGTTTGACAGCTAAAGGGAGGGGTAGTGTGAAGAAGGCTGTCTTTGTGACCTTCTTCCCTGGTACCAAGGTACCTTTTCCCAGATTATTTTCCCTGATTATTGACAAGTTAGTACTTAGCATTAACAAATGAGAGACTAACCACATAAGAGCATACAATTCAATTCAGTTCTATTTATATAGCAGCATATAAAAAAGTTATCTCAGGGCACTTTTTCATATAGAGCAGGTCTACACCATTATCTTTATATTTACCGAGACCTAACAATTCCATTGCAGACTGGGAACACCCCACAAGAGCTGCAGTTTTGGAGATGCTCTGATCCAGTCGTCTAGCCATCACAATTTGGCCCTTGTCAAAGTCGCTCACATCCTTACGCTTGCCCATTTTTCATGCTTCCAACACATCAACTTCGAGGACACTTTCTGCCTAATATATCCCACCCACTGACATGTGCCAGTGTAACGAGATAATCAATGTTCTTCACTTCACCTGTCAGTGGTCATAATGTTATGGCTGATCAGTGTAGGTCTATAGTTTGACAAAACCCCTAGATCAAGAGTGGGCTTTTTTAAGAAGAGGTTTAATTACAGCTACTTTAAAGGACTGTGGCACATAGCCTTTTAATAAGGATAGATTGATCATATCTAGAAGTGTTAACTAAGGGTAAAACTTCTTTAAGCAGCCTAGTTGGGACGGGGTCTAAGAGACACGTTGATGGCTTAGATGAAGACACACACATTATACATATGAATACACATTCCCCTTGTTCTATTTTACATATATTTTACTAAAGTTATTGTTATAAATATTGTTCAGTAACCTTGTTTACATAAAGTGTAGTGTGGGTGGAGCTGGTGTATCATGTAGCTGTCCCTGGTTCAAAAACTCCCACATTCCACAAGTCACAATGTGCCAATCACAGTACAGTTTTCTGTGATGAGTGTTTTCACTCTTCCACTTCCGTAGTCCTTCACTGGTTTTCACATCGTAATTGCACACAAGGAGAAGGAGCATGCACAAACGCATGTATGCACATGCAGCATAAATATGTATATAATACATTGTTAATAAACTCTGTGTTACTTGAGCATTTTTCACTGTTCTCCTAAATTTATTTATGTGGTCCTGAAGTTTTTCTTTTAGGAGTACATGTTACTCCTAAAAAAAGTTATCGTAGAACCCTGCGTGGAGAGCTGTGTGCATGTTGGTGATGGTAGAAGGCTCCTGGAGAGCTGAGTGCATGGTGGTGGTGATGGCAGGAGGGTCCTGGAGTGGCAAGGTAGCAGCTAATAGACCAGAGTGCAGAGGTCCAAGCCCAGGGAAGCAAACTAAAACAGTGCTGTTACAATTGACCTGCTTTCTGGATTTCTCCTTTTTAAAATGGCCATTCTCTCAGTTAGCAGCTTGATTTGTCCTTTTAGTTCAATAAGGAGGTCTGTTAAATGGATAATTCTGGTACATTTGGAGCAGATAAAAGTACTAACAGTAAAATCCTCTTCAGGTATTATGAGAAACATGTCGCACAGTTCACATTTCATTACGTTTGGGTGGTCCGGAGAGCTGTGTGGCATCTTGTTGACAAGGTCTGAGGCTACAGCCACTTAATACACCCACACCACAGCCTGGGCTGGGCCCATCTCCCCATTTCACACCCGCAAACACCCCCCATTCAGCCCCCATGCCCCCTACAAGCTCAACTGGACTGTTCCTCACAACATCCCAGGTGAGAAACGAACTGAGGAAGATAAGGGTGGGGAAGGCGGCGGGCCCAGACGGCATCAGCTCCAGACTTCTGAAGTCCTGTGCGGACCAGCTGTGTGGGATTGTTGAGCACCTGTTCAACCTGAGTCTGAAGCTGGGGAGGGTGCCAAAACTGTGGAAAACATCGTGTCTGGTTCCTGTGCCGAAGACCCCACACCCCAAGGACCTCAATGGCTATAGGCCAGTGGCATTGACCTCTCACCTGATGAAGACCCTGGAGAGACTGGTCCTTGTTCACCTGCGTCCGCTGGTGAGCCCATGTATGGACCCTCTGCAGTTTGCCTACCAACCCCGCATTGGGGTGGATGACGCTGTCATTTACCTACTTCACACATCCCTCTCTCACCTAGAAAAGGCTGGAAACACTGTGAGGATCATGTTTTTTGATTTCTCCAGTGCTTTTAACACCATCCAGCCCAGGATTCTGGGGGACAAGTTGGAGCACGCTGGGGTGGACCATCACCTGGCAGCATGGATCCTGGACTACCTCACAAACCGACCACAGTATGTGAGGTTACAGGACTGTGTGTCTGACACACTTCTCTGCAGCACAGGGGCTCCACAGGGAACCGTTCTGGGGCCTTTCCTGTTCACCTTCTACACAGCAGACTTCACCCATAACACTTCGATCTGTCACCTGCAGAAGTTCTCTGATGACTCTGCCATCGTCGGCCTCATCACCAACGGGGATGATGGGGAGTACAGAGAACTGACCCAGGGCTTTGTGGGTTGGTGTCAGCAGAACCGCCTCCAGATCAACGCGAGTAAAACCAAAGAGCTGGTGGCATATATCATATCATAACAAAGTTATCTCAGGGCACTTTTTCGAATAGAGCAAGTCTAGACCGACTCTTTATATTTACAGAGACCCAACAGTTCCCACCATGAGCAAGCACTATGCGACAGTGGCAAGGAAAAACTCCCTTTTAACAGGTAGAAACCTCGAGCAGAACCAGGCTCAAGGTGGGCGGTCATCTGCCTCGACCGGTTGGGTTGAAGGGGGAGGGGGGAGCGGGAGAGAGAGAGCAGGAGGAAAGAGAACATACAGCAGCACAATACAGTATAGATATGGTAATGGCATTGATGTTAACACCAACAGAAACAACACTAAGAGCAACACTATAATAGCAATACTAATAACAGCAACAACAGCAATAGCAGCAGCGGGTGCAGAGCAGGAGCACGGGGGCAGCAGGCGGCAGCAACCACAGACCCAGACCCACAGCTCCGGAGGCAGAAATACCTGCAGAAAGCAACAGAAGGGGAGGGAGAGAGAGAGGAGAGAAAGCACACAACTACGGGAAGAAGTTGAATTAATAACAAGCATTGATGGGATATGAGGGCGTACAGATGGAGAGGAAGAGGAGGAGAAAGGAGCTCAGTGCATCATAGGAAGTCCCCCGGCAGTCTAGGCCTATAGCAGCATAACTAAGGGGGGCTCAGGGGTCACCTGAGTCAGCCCTACTATAAGCTTTATCAAAGAGGAAAGTCTTAAGCCTACTCTTAAATGTGAGGAGGTTGTCCGCCTCCCGTACACAAACTGGGATCTGGTTCCACAGGAGAGGAGCTTGATAGCTGAAGGCTCTGGCTCCCATTCTACTTTTAGAGACTCTAGGAACCATAAGGAACCCTGCATTCTGGGAGCGCAGTGCTCTAGTGGGGTAATAGGGTACTATGAGCTCTTTAAGATATGATGGTGCCTGACCATTTAGGGCTTTGAAGGTGAGGAGAAGGATTTTAAATTCTATTCTGGATTTTACAGGGAGCCAGTGTAGAGAAGCTAATATTGGAGAAATATGTTCTCTTTTTCTGGTTCTTGTCAGTAAACGTGCCGCAGCATTCTGAATCAGCTGGAGAGTCTTAAGGGATTTATTGGGGCAGCCTGATAATAGAGAGTTGCAATAGTCCAGCCTAGACGTAACAAATGCATGGACTAGTTTTTCTGCATCTTTTTGAGATAGGATGTGCCTGATTTTTGCAATGTTACGTAAATGAAAAAAGGCAGTTCTTGAAGTTTGTTTTATGTGGGAGTTAAAGGACATATCCTGATCAAAGATAACTCCAAGATTCCTTACGGTTTCGCTGGAGGCCAGGGCAATGCCATCTAGAGAAACTATATCTTTAGATAATGTGTTTCGAAGGTGTTCGGGGCCAAGTACAATAACTTCGGTTTTGTCTGAGTTTAACATCAGAAAATTGCAGGTCATCCAGGTTTTATGTCCTTAAGGCATGCTTGAAGTTTAGCTAATTGATTGGTTTCATCTGGCTTGATCGATAAATATAATTGGGTATCATCTGCATAACAATGAAAATGTATGGAGTGCTTCCTAATAATATTGCCTAAAGGAAGCATATACAAGGTAAATAGAATTGGTCCAAGCACAGAACCTTGTGGAACTCCGTGACTAACTTTGGCGTGCATAGAGGATTCATCATTAACGTGTACAAACTGATATCGATCTGATAAATAGGATTTAAACCAGCTTGAACAACAAACTGGACTGGTCAGACAATACGTACGCTCTGTTTAAGAAGGGCCAGAGCCGTCTCTTTTTGCTCAGGAGACTAAGATCTTTTGGAGTGCAGGGTACGCTCCTGAAGACTTTCTATGACTCTGTGGTGGCATCAGCCGTCTTGTATGGGGTGACCTGTTGGGCCAGTGGCATCTCTTCCAGGGATAGAAAGAGACTGGACAGACTGGTAAAGAAGGCCTGCTCTGTCCTTGGATGCCCTCTGGACCCAGTGGAGGTGGTGGGAGGCAGGAGAATGGTGGCCAAGCTATCATCACTACTGGAGAACACTTCCCACCCCCTACATGTCACTCTTTCAGAACTGGGCAGCTCCTTCAGCGACCGGCTGCTCCACCCGCGGTGTCTGAAGGAGAGGTACCGTAGGTCCTTCCTGTCTGCTGCTGTCAGACTTTATAATCAGTACAACTCCCGGTAATCTACACTTGACTGTCAGTGTGCAGACTATTCACTACTATACTTCATCTACTGCTGTGCATTATCTTCATACATATATTGTATTCATGATGTTACCTACTTCATATGTTGCTGTGAAATATTTTTCATATACATGTATATTATATGTGCAATATTTTTATCTTATCTATTTGTTCATACAACTGCACTCAGTCACTCTATTATTTATTTCTGTCTATACTGTGTATAGGACTATTTTTCTATTTATTTTTATTGTATTTCTATATATGACACTTTTGCTGGCTGCTGCAACGCTAAAAATTTCCCCGCTGTGGGACAATAAAGGCTTATCTTATCTTATCTTAAGCCCAGACCATATGAGGTTGAGGTCAGGCTGTGTGCTGGATTTGTTTTGGGTGGTCCCTGCTTTTCTGTCTGGAACACTACTGCCTAAATTTAATTTAATTTTACTGCATTGTATGACTACTGCAAAGATTATATTTAATTTGAAGTTAAATTTTTAATAGTAATAAGACAATTGGTCTGGACAAAATGGACATCTGCAGTTAATTGAGACACTTGTTTATTTGTACAACCATTTAGGGAATATCAGGTGTTTTGACCATCTTGCTTAACTACGTTCTCTGGCACAAATATCAGAAAGCACCAGCAGCAGATATCACAGATTTGTAGTTTAGGGTTTGCTTAGCTACATTAGTCAATGGTTCTCAAATCTAGGGGCAGTATGGTTGCTTGTGGGACTTTTGTTTATACCTGACCTTTTTGGTGTAGTGTTGTTAATGCTACTGTGTGAGCCTGACAGCCAAGCACAAGCACCTTTACACGCCGCGTGTCCATGCTAAAAGAGGGCTAGAATTGGACTGATTGGGCTTGTATAAAAGAGGACGTTACCCAGTCCCACCCACTCCCTTGTTCTGTCTACATGCACACACAGCAAGGGTTTGGGGTGGTTGCGAATTAAATTATTTACATTATATTTCATAACGATCAGAAGCCCGATGTTGACAACGGCAATGTCTGGATGTCTTGTGATTATTTTTGTAAAAAAAAAATAAAATGCATACTAGCAGGCTACTGCATGGAAGATTATTGAAAATAATGTAAACTAATTTATCTTTGGTCATTAAAATCATATTACCACATATATTACCAACATGGTTAGCAACAGTACTCCTGTGCACTAGAAGCGTTTTTGACAGTGCTCATAACCATAAATGCAATCAATGAAGTTACACATGTAAAATAGACTTGAAGCCTAAAGCTACACTTCAGTCGGCAGTTACATGTGTAAAGTGGCCATTACGGGGCCAGTGTAGGCTGCTGTGGTGCTCCTTACTCCTGCTAACCCATTGCTTCTACTGCTTTCAGTTATCTTTTTTTTAAATACTAATGGGCATATTTCTTTATAATATATCTGCTGCTTGTATGGAATCGGCCTCATTCACTAATATGTGCATAGAAACATTCTTACTTTGCACACAAAATAAATGTGCACGCAAAATTACTCTTGGATTCATGACACATGCACAACCGCCAATTTTGTTTTTGCCACTGTGCGTATGTTAGGGAATCAGAATCATTCTAAATTGATAGGCCTGCTATTTGCATTCAGCATTCTGCCACGTCCTCATTTCTCTATATAAGGAAATACATTTGCCAGAGGTGTATCATGGAGAAAACAGTAAAGTTGTTGTAAGAGAGAAGCATTGCATGATACATGCTTGGTAATAAATATGAATCTTTTATATACCCTGCATGCCTGTTAATAGGCTACCAATTAACCAGTTGACTACCAATTAACATTGACTACATATGCACAATTTCATGGCACTATAAATTGGTGGAAGTAGCTGATCATTATAGGCCTAGTCAATTAAAAAAAAGAAAACCAAAACTTTCAATTTCAATATGGACATTCTCATATTCTACATTGTAAGCTAGGACTGGGATAACAATAACTGATGAGGATGAAAGGGCGTCAGTTTCATTGTTATTTAATACATTTGACCAATGCATTAGTAAATTAACATTTTTTGCAGTTAGTAAAAAACGGTTTTGCTCGCAGAGTATGAACAAATTCAGGTAAGAAATATTGATGAATCCCGGATTTGTGCGTAAAACATTCATACACACGGTTTAAGCACAGATTTGTGCATACGCACTGTTTATGAATGAGGCCTAATCTTTGTTGCCTGAAATTAGAATTTCTCTAATCTATGACTTTTTTCTGTTCTTCCTCTGCCTCTTCTCCCCTAAAGCCTGCACCAACATTGGAAGAGATGGTAAGTTTGTGTATTGGTGTGTTTTGTAGAAAATCTGATTTTGGATTGAATATAGATTGTGTAGCTACATTTGACACAACTAGTGACTCAGTGATACTTAAAGGTAGGAGTAAAAAGGAATGGGACATAAATTATAACTCTTCCTACTTTCTAACGCAGCCAGGCATTCAGTTGTCCATGGGTCACACTTGCGGTATTTGCAAGTACTCAAGTGTCTACTTCTGTGACATGTTCCTAGTACTTACCAACCATGCTGAAGTGCACATTAAGGCTGCAAGCATTTGGATGTTTTTCAGAGCACACTTTGTTGTCTGCATCATCGCTGTGCTCGCTGTATAGGCTCCTCCCATAGAATATCATCCTCGCTGTCATCCAGTGCAGGGTAAGCTGGAGCACAAGATCAATAGGTGGATTGCTGCAGTGTTAGCAGTGACGCAGGTATTGATCAAGAATGCCATGGTGAATAGGGATCAGGGTCTGAAGCTTACGATTTACCGGTCTATTACATTCCAGATGCAGTTTTGGTCAGTACTTCTGGGTATGGACTGAAAGTATGAAATCATGGCCACAAGCAGCAGAAAATTGATAGGCCTAGCCTAGTGAGATGATGACTTCTGAAATAAGATTTAATTAACAAAGAAACACATAACAGATAAATTATGATAAAAGCAATAAACAAAAAATTAGGAAGAATTCTCATGAATCACAATCATTATAGAACAATACTGTTATGTACCAATAATGAACACGTTAGATGGCATGCAATTGCTAAAAAAGACTGTAAAAGAAGAACAAAAGGCTACAGTATACAGAATTAAAGTAGTTTGGCTTTTCAAATAACCTTGAAGCTTCAATCAAAAGAAACTGCATTGTGACTTATCACTTATTCTGCAACCAAGATCCCTTGTGTCCGATAGAAACCGACAGGTTGTTAAATGACACACTAAATTAGGCTAAAACATACACTTAAACGCTTAAAGACAAAAGTACATTTGACGTGTTTATGTTGAAGGTGGAAAGTTTGTGCTCAGCCAGCTAAAAGTGGCAAGTCTGATTAATTGTTTTTGTAAAAAGAAGATTGTGAGAAGGTTGGAGGGATAAGTGGTAGCCCAAACAATACTGCAGTAGGACTCGCTTTTTCAAAAAGTCATGTTCAAACAAATTCGAACTAACATGTAATTTGTTCAAATTAACCCATATAGCATTATGGAATTCCATAGCCATAACTTCATACAGCGTTATGGAACTCCATAACACTATATGGAGTTCCACATAGCGTTATGATGACCTCCATCCGTTGATGGTCAGTGTCTTACCCTTCATTATAGTCTATATATTTTCCCGTGTGGCATCATACAACTGCACTGTGTCTTGAGATTGTTCGACTTGATGGTTCGACTTGAAATTGTATATCGTGGCTATAGTTCTGTCATCATCCTGAAAACCTTCTGCCGAAACAATGCCAATGGGCTGCATATCCTTGCATATAAATCTTGCTTTCTTATCAGTGATGACCTTTTTACGAGCTTCTGTTGAGGCTCCTGAGGATGAGCATGGCGAAAAGTAGGCAGTCAGACTAAGCTGTACAGTTGACGTTGCTCCACTCATTTCTGGTGCATCCGCTGCCTTATTTTCAATTCAATTCAGTTTTATTTATATAGCGCCATATCATAACAAAGTTATTTAAGGGCACTTTTTCGAATAGAGCAAGTCTAGACCGACTCTTTATATTTACAGAGACCCAACAGTTCCCACCATGAGCAAGCACTATGCGACAGTGGCAAGGAAAAACTCCCTTTTAACAGGTAGAAACCTCAGAGCAGAACCAGGCTCAAGGTGGGCGGTCATCTGCCTCGACCGGTTGGGTTGAAGGGGGAAGGGGGGAGCGGGAGAGAGAGAGCAGGAGGAAAGAGAACATACAGCAGCACAATACAGTATAGATATGGTAATGGCATTGATGTTAACACCAACGGAAACAACACTAAGAGCAACATTATAATAGCAATACTAATAACAACAGCAATAGCAGCAGCGGGTGCAGAGCAGGAGCACGGGGGCAGCAGGCGGCAGCAACCACAGACCCAGACTCTACAGCTCCAGAGGCAGAAATACCTGCAGAAAGCAACAGAAGGGGTGGGAGAGAGAGAGAGGAGAGAAAGCACACAACTACGGGAAGAAGTTGAATTAATAACAAGCATTGATGGGATATTTTGGTGGCAAGCTAGCAGGCAAGTCCTCAGATTTATTGTTGTAGCGCAGAGTAAGGTTGGTTTTTACAAAGTTGACAAAAAATTGCTGCTTCTCGGATGCTTCAGTGCTGTGTTTATCCGATCACCATGAATAAAAACTGATGGCCCTATACTGCAGTACTACTGTAGACAGTAATTAAGAGTAAACAAACATGATGAACTTATTCTACTAAAGTTGCCATGTATCATGAAGGACTCCAAGGAATCTTGAAAACAAAACATGTGAAACCCCTGCCCCTTGTAATTCACATGAATTTACTCTTTAACTGTCTGTACAGTCATATTATATAAAAGGTATTTTTTTCTAGTACATCAAGTGGTGTTGGACAAAGCAGATGGTTTCAGTTGTATGTGCAGAGGTTATAAATTATCTGTCTCCTTTTCGCGGTAAACATATCTGGCAGCCCAGGATGTGAGTGTCTGTGTGCCCTGTGTGTGTTCATGTATTGAAGACAACTGTATGAACTGAAACATTGACGCATTCTCCAAGCCTCATTAACGCTACCACACACCTGTCAAAGCCAAATACTGACCCCGAAATGCAGTTGTTACAGTAATAAAACTGAATCGACTTTTCAGCTGCAGCTGTTTCTACCCAATAAGTTCCCTAGAACTCTCAGGGATTTACTTCCTAGGAAGTAATATGTTTAAAGCACAGGAAAACATTCAACCCTAATCTGAATATGAGTACGTAATCTTCTCATTTGATTATCACTTACTCTGTTAGAACTAATAATGTGTGAATTTAAATTTCTCAACATAGATATTTTGGTGAGATTAAAATTGACATTTATTTGCATATACTAAATGTAGCGGAATTACTACTCTAAAATTTAATATTTTAAAAATCTGCGGCACCACCTTCAATCGAAGGAAAAATGAAAGAAATCATATTAATTAGTCTTATTACCTGAATTCTCAGTACATTGATCCTTAGTCTGTGCTTTGAAGAAATAAATGAATAATGATAAATGAAACATTTATTTATAGCTAAATGTTTATTAACAATTGAATAGACTGAATAGAGAGGTATTAATAATGATATGACGTGAAATCAGAAATCAATGCTCAGAAAAAAAACAAGACCATAGACTTGCTTTCACTAAAGGTTAAAATTTAGCAGCTTAGGTGAGGTAGAAAAAATGCAGGAGGAAAGAAACTCTGGAGAAAATATTCAAAACATGTGTCCGTATAGTGTTTTTTTTTCCGAGCCCCAGTGTCTTTTTTCAAAGAGGAGAGAGCGTATGTGGCAGCATGCGGCCGTCCAGAGAAAAAGCGCTGCACCCAGCATCTTTTTTCAGAGCGCTCTGACTTTTTTGTGTGGCTGCTCTGAACGCTTCTAGTTGAAAATCTCTTAACTTTTCAGAAAGGCGCTGGTGTTGTCACTGTTTTCAGGCAACCAATCATAGATGGGTGGGACTCATCAAACTGGTAACCAAGAAAACGGAAGAGAAGCTTGTTTTGGTTGTGTCTGTCTATGCTGAGCTTCATGACATGTCAGACAGAAATATATAACAGAGACAGTAAAGCTCATTTATGGGAGCAGATCGGCCAGACACTGAATGTTGCTGGTGAGTGTTGTGCTTTTATCAGCCTACACCTTGTAAGCTGCTTGTTAGCTGTGTAGCTTAATGTAACATTATGATATTGTTCTTATAGAAACAAAACCCACGCATGTTTTTTTCTCTCACCGCACAAGCACTTCATCATACCTCCCTGCCAGCGCTTTTCTGCCAGAGAAAAACGCTATATGGACAAGCCCTAAGAGAAGCCTGGGTGAGCAGTTAAGTGCTCCTTAGGGACGGAGAGTGAAAAACAAAGAAGAGCGGACAAAGGAAAACGGTTTTATTTTACCGCCAGGTATGGGTGTGTGTTGCAGGTGGAGAAGCGGCCTTTTGCATCCAAATTGCTGTGCGCCTCTTGATTATCATCCTTTCCTTTGTTTCCTTTATATGTCGCGCAGCAGTCACATTACAATCAATCAGATTTGTTTGATCCTCCACATACTGACTACAATCATACATAAAATCATAAATGCAATTGCTACAGGAATCCCATTAACTATGGTCACTAGGTGGCAGTGTGGTTACATGAATAAACATGTTAAACTCCAACATTATGATTATCTCATTACTCATGCTATGATCATCAGAGTTAGACCAACCATCATAAAAACATGTGCTAAGTGAGATTATTGCATTACTGACAACAACAACGTGGTGTTCACGTGATGTGCTTGTTCTAGGAACAGGAGCTCGAGGCCAGCAAGAAGGAGAAATTAGCAGAGGCAAGGCTGGAGGCAGAAGTGAGACTATATAAGAAAGAAAATGAGGCCCTTCGCAGGCACATGGCAGTACTGCAGGCAGAAGTGTACGGAGCCAGACTGGCTGCCAAATACTTGGACAAGGAACTGGCTGGCAGGTAAGGAGCTGGAGCTCACAATACCTTTTTTAGGTTAAAGTTGTTACAGCTCATGATATTATTAACACATTCTATAATATCACAAGTACATGTGTACTCTTTTAGAAAAAAAACATACAACTCAAGCTCAGCTAATAGTGGGCTTATGTTTAATGACAATTTGTTGGACACCATAGTCTGATGTCTGACGAGTGTTAATTACCCTCTTCACCATCTATCTTGGGATGATTTAAAAGATGCGGTTTGTTTGCAGTTTGAAATGCCTATTCTGGTATTCTTCTGGTTGAGACATTATCTCCCTTTTTGTCCCTTCAGCACACAAGCAAGCCTTGATACCTTGTTAAAATATGTAGACTATTATAGAACTCTGTTGTGAAGTTTACGGACGACCCAACCATCATTGGCTGGATTACAAACAGCAATGAAAATTCATATCGGGACCAGACCGGAGGGCTCTGCAGCGGGTGATTAATACTGGCCAGAACATTGTTGGTAACCATCTACTAATTATCAGTGATATCAGAGAGGTGAGGTGCCTGCGCAGAGACCAAAGGATACTAAAAGACAGTACCCACCCCAGCCACAGCCTGTTCACCCTTCTACCGTCTGGCAAGCAATACAGAAGCATCTGCTGTCGTACCACCAGAGTACAGAGCAGCTTCTTTCCTGAGGCTGAGACTCCTCCACTCCACCATAAATAAATGACATGGAACTTTTTGTTATGCTGGTTTTGAATATTACCAAACCACTACCTTTGTATAATGTATGTGTATAAGTAACTGTATATATTGTTTATTTTTATTATATTCTAATTTTAAGTATTTGTATATATGTTCTCTGTATGTAGCGTGGAAGGGGCTGCAACTTTCATTTCATTGTGCAGCCCTGTGTTGTAGGATGACAAATAAAGGTACCTTGAACATCTCAATCATCCGTGGTAGGTGGAGGGGGCTAAGGTCTTGTTCTCTTAGATGAACAGCAAAAAGGGACTGACTGCCTGAAATTTGAATTGACAGTAGAATCGTTTGATTTGGCCAGGGTGCAGCAGATCCAGTTATTGGGCCGTGACATGAAAGGGCCAGCACATGACAAGCTGTGGAACCAACTGGAGGCAGAGATTCACCTTCACCGCCATAAGACTGTCATCCGAGCATGTAGAGGTCGTAATGATCCTAAAAAACCTCTTCCCTCTCCTGTGGGACATGTGAGTGTAAATCTACAAAGCAGTTGAAACTGTTGATACCTTTTATTTGTGTTTCCAAAGTTGAATGTGATAATGTAATTACAGGACCCAGACATGTTGAAGAAAACCCAGGGAGTAGGCCCTATCAGAAAGGTCGTGCTGGTCAAAGATGATCATGAGGGGCTGGGAATCTCCATTACAGTAAGAAGTGACAGTTGTTTTTTTTATTTGTTTTTTTCCTTTCTGAAAGACAGCCTCTTGAAATTGCACCCAAGATCTATTTAAAGCAGCCAACAATTCTGTGCATTTGGGTGCAGACCTGCTTACTTCAAGTGAAAAGATGGCAGCATGGAATAAACTAAGCTTATCTTAATGTAAAAAAATAACACGTGACTGCAGAGTACTTGCATGCATGCCCATTTGGGATGTTCAGTACTTGAAGTCAAATTTGGTGTGAGTGATAAGCAAACATTAACAGAAGAATTTGCAGTGAGGCAGTCCTATTGGCTGGTCAACATATCTCTCTTATTAATATAACATTCCTGATATCTGAGTACTTGCCCAAATGAGTTAACTCTTTTATGTGTGTTCTCATCAGGGTGGGAAGGAGCATGGTGTTCCCATTCTAATTTCCGAGATCCATCCAAGTCAGCCTGCAGACAGATGTGGAGGTCTGCATGTTGGAGATGCCATCCTTGCTGTCAACAGCATCAATTTGCGAGATACCAAACACAAGGAGGCTGTCACCATTCTGTCCCAGCAGGTAACACAGACGTACACACACATGCGCACACAACACCACATTGTTTCTCCTTTCTCTCAAAGTGCTCATTGCGGGTGTCTATGTCAGCGGGGACAGATAGAGTTTGAGGTGGTGTATGTGGCTCCAGAGGTGGACAGCGATGATGAGAATGTGGAGTATGAAGACGACAGTGGCCATCACTACCGACTTTACCTGGATGAATTGGACGACAGCAGCACAGCGCCACCCAGCAACAGCTCTGCATCACTGCAAGGTAGGTTTTCAAAACTTATTTTGACTACTAACATGATGCTCACAAATCCGAAAAAGAGCTCTTGTGCTGCTTGCCCCAGTATACATTGTGGCGAGTGCAAAGTTAGCATGACTTATAGTCAAAAAGGCCACAATTATGCGAAGAGGACCCAGGTTGAAAAATACTGGAATTTTCCATTAAAGGCCTTTACACACCGGGGAAGTGAAGAATAGATAACACGAAAATGCGCATCAAATGTATTCATACAGGCAGCGATGCGAATTTGCGATAGATTTGCGCCAGCTCGTTCTTCAGAAAAAAATACGACACTGGAGCAGTCATATAAAGCCTATGTATGCTTCAGTGTCTTATGTTACTTTGGGTAGTCTATGTGCAGTGCCCAGGTAAAAAGCTATACAGAGTGCCTCCCGTATTTGATTAATATGACGAGCCA
This sequence comes from Macquaria australasica, assembly GCA_005408345.1. Taxonomy (NCBI): domain Eukaryota; kingdom Metazoa; phylum Chordata; class Actinopteri; order Centrarchiformes; family Percichthyidae; genus Macquaria; species Macquaria australasica. The sequence goes on from SEMN01001140.1 coordinate 30,850, forward strand.
AACCTGCAATGACATTGTTGCCTTGCTACCAACAAACTACACTATTTGCATTTTTGGGGGGGCAATATGGCATTTTTGCCCAGTGACGCCAAAAGAAAACTGCCTATCCCAGCTTTAATGAACTGCATATGTACACAGAGTATGATGCAAGCACAGCAGACAGCTTCAACTGCTTTTGACTGTCTGATCAGGGGAAATCCCCACACTCACGTGCTGACCTGCATACGTGGTACAGTGGTTTACATATGATTTACATATACATGGCCATACAGATTGCTTCCTGAACAGTTCAATCAACAGAGGAATTTACTTGTAGTTTAGCTTTTGAAATCATGCTAAAAGCACATATTTACTATAACAAAAACCCTCCTTTTCCCACCAGAGTGTGTTTTAACCAAACCACACAGGTTAGGTGTGAAAGCGCTCTTAGAAGCTCAGTTCCCAGTGAGGAAATACAAATACAATTGAGAATTGTTTATAGTGATTATTTGACCAGGACTGACATCAAGAGACATTTAGCAATAATTACACATAGTGTAGTTCCTAAAAAGGTACGGTACCAATATTCATTGATATAGTAGGAGGCAGCCATGCCCCCTCTCCATCTCAAAATGTTGATTAAAACAAGCCTAGACACCACATAACTCTGCTGTCATCATGGGGGTGCTGCCTGGTTGATGCAGAACAACATATTACTTATTATACATCTGAATCTGTGTCCACCCTGCAGCTCTGGAGAAGATGTCACTAAGAAATGGACCAGAGAATGAAGGAGATACTGGAATCTCCAGTGAGACACCTTCAGAGGAAACCCCTTCAAAGCCTCCTGAGACTGACTGCTCCTCCTAGAGGCTCAGCCAAGCCATTGGTATTTATAGAGATGATAAGAGGATTGGTGGGAAAATCCCTCTCTAAGAACTGAATCAAAGGATTCTGTAACAAGCCAAGGGACAAGGGGAAATTACAGTTTTCCCTTTTTCCTCTGGATGTTCTGGGGTGGTGGGATTTGGGTGTCTGATGCCTGAGCATGTGGCAATGAGTGGCAATTGGGGTTAAAGAAGCCAGAGATGTAACATATGTAGAGGAGGGAGTGATACTGAATAATGTGTGACTTTTTTATTTTATTAAGATACTAATGGGAATTGACATCTGTAAGTGAGAAAACAGCAGAAGGAAGTAGATGACACCAACTGTCATGGAGGCACAGTGATATCAGGGAGGAGAGGTTACTCTTTGTTGAAAATGTCTTTCAGGGCCGCTTTTGGAGAGACACTTGCAGAGTGTTTTGCTTCTGTTTGTATAGTTATTCATCTGCTCTTGACAATACTATGACAAGACCATATTGTCCTACAGGTACCCCGGAAGAGGCCAGGAAAATATCTCAAAAAGGAAATGAATGAAAAAAGAATATTTTAATGATTGTTTTACAAAAAGAGAATAAATCTGTTAAAAACTTCTCAGACGTAAGTGATCATTGTGGCGAGCAAGAGCAAGGCCATTCATGCTCTTTCACATCACATGTTCAATAAAAATATTAAATGGAAAAATGCTGTAAAATCTTGCCTGTTCGTCACCACTACACTTTTTCAAACTTTTTTGAAACACATTTAAAACCTAAGCATGGCAGATAGGTTGATAGTTGGTTGAATTATGTATCCAGGGTCTAAATAACAACCACATCAATGAACATACTAAAGATTGAAAGCTAAGAGGAATGATGGACAGATTTTTCTTTGCAGATGGTGAACAGTGTAAAAGTACTTAAATAGCTGCTTCTTGCTCTAAAGTTTGAAATGCTGGACCTTTCTCTATAGTTATCTATAAAATGTAGTACATTTTAAAACTGAAATATACCAGTAAACTAGTATTCTGTTTTTTCACTTATCCAACATAGAAAACTGTAATAGAGGGCTTTCAGATGATGTAATTTACCCTCTGGTGACTGCTCTTCTCCTTTGACAACAGAGGCTGCATCCCACTCCAGGGGTTTCCTTCTTTGAAGTCTGCATTTCAAGGCAGCATGTGTCATAAAGGTTTCATAAGTACCATTCCAAAGTCGCCTCCAAATCTCATCCGGAACTGCGGCCTTCTTTTCTCTAAAAAAGAGAACACCCTAGTAGTATCTCAAATCCCAATTATTAATGGTATGTTCAGGGGGTCCTTGTCAAGTCATAAAGCCCTTCAAAGCCATCATGAAGGGAACAAGTTATTTTCCCTCTAGATATTTTAAAGCATAAATACTAAGAAAAGGATGTTACAACATCTAATGCCTGACATTGCAAATACTCTCCCACATACTTGAGGACATTGTAATTTTTTCAGTGACTACTTGTTATTCTAGTGTATGACCTCAAAACTCTGTCCTGATACTGTAATTTATAAGGCGGTGACTATAAGGTAGATGTTCCATTGATCCGTTATGCTGCCATAGATTTTTAACATATTTTGGCATGTCACTGTGTGTTGAATATACAGGGGTGGGCACAGTAACACTTGATATAATTGAATACAATCTTTCTTAATAATGGGGTCTTTCTTAACTGTGTATTGCTGTATACTGTATATTATTGTTTTTTTTATTGTGTCACATTACATTTTATTGTAACAGTATAATGCAGTAAAATACAACAAACCACTCTAAACTGGGTAGAGTTGAATCAACCCCTCTATAACACAGACCTCACCAATGTACTGTTTGATGCGAAGATATTCCATTCAATACATTATTGTGCCCAGCTCTTGTATCTATTGTCACCACTGCTACCTGCCACCACTGCTACCTGCCAGTGTTATGGCCCAAAGGAACCCAATTAAGTGGAACCCACGCCATGACTCTGTGACCTTACAGCATAAACATGTCAGTTTCTCTACTTCCTTTTTGTTATTCTGTTTCCTTGGTTTGTGTCTCTCAACTCTTCACATATATGATGTGCATCTTTATAGGTAATGTATTAAAGTCAAGCAATTTATTTAGCCTTTTAATAAAGTTTGGTTGCAATTTGGTTTATTTGTAATACATTTGGGGTACTTTTTGCTTTTTAAAAGTTTTCAGTGCCTTAAAACTCACCTTAGAGTTTAGGAGATAAATTATAGTACACTTGCAAGCTAGTATGATGGGGTCAAAGAACCCCCATGACCTGGAGACTAATCAACCCAAGGTGATCTGAGAACTATTAGCATCACTGATTAGGGCTTTAAAAGGTGGTTTAACAAACGGACAGAAGCAGATGCCCTCAGACAGTGCACACTACCAGGATGTGATCTACCCAGGAAAAAATATTTAATATCAAATCAGATTTGTTTAAATCAAGTTCATAATGAAATATATTAAAAATAATACATGTTCATGAAATTCCTAGATATAACCTTTATAGATATAGGATGTGAATAATCCAGTGTTTCTTTTTCAGTATCTATTGTTTTATCCAGTATGCATAATGCATAATAGGTAATCCCATTGCACCTCTTATAGCAATAAGGTGTAATGTCACCATATATTAAGCTGCAAAAATGACAGAGCTCCATGCCCAGGGCAAGTCCACAGACACCACTAGAGGGCAGCATCACCCCACAAATGATTTGTCAGATTTTAAATGGATTGTGTTTTTGATATGAAACAAGTATGTAACTTGACTACATACTGCATATGCACTTGAATTTGGTGTGATTTGCATCAAGTATTTCTAAACCAGGAGTAATTCTTTCTCATTAAATATTTGAGAACTTGACACAGCGCCACCTACAGTCGTATTTGCATCAAATTTGACCTGGTGCATCTTAAACATGGTGGATGTGAACTCTTCTTGAGCTCTCAAGCTCACCACTTGCACTGTTACACCTTACCTGTATACTACTTATGTTACATTTCTGTGCGTATATATTTATATACAGTTTTTTATTTATAACAGATCTTACCTCAGGGCTCTAGAGCAGGTCTAGACTGTACTCTTTATAACATTATTTACAGAGACCTATGAGCAAGCATTAGGCGACAGTGGCAAAGAAAAACTGCCTTTTAACTGGCAGAAACCTCGAGCAGAACCAGAACCAGGCTCTAGATGGGCGGTTATCTGCCTCGACCGGTTGGGTTGAGAGAGAAAGAGAGAGGGGGAGAGGGAAAGGTGGAGGGCAGGAGGAAAGAGATCATACACTAGCACAATGCAAGTTCCACATAGTAATAGTAATGGTAGTGGTAATGATATTAATATTAATAAAAATAGTAATAGCAATCTTAACAATGACAATAAAAGTAGTAATACTAATAATAAGACCAATAATAATAATAAAAACAATAAACTGTAATAAGCTGTTGAGCAGGAACATGGGGGCAACAGGTGGCCTGCAACCATAGATCAGACTCTACAGCTCCAGAGGCAGAAATACCTGCAGAAAGCAACAGAAGGAGAGGGGAGAGAGACGTGAAAGCACACAACTATGGGAGTAGTTGGGATAAGAATACGTACAGATGAAGAAGGAAAGGAGGAGAGAGGAGCTCTCCTCCTTTCCTTCTCCCATGATAGAGCTTATCATGGGAAGTCTCCTGGAAGTCTAGGCCTATAGCAGCATAACTAAGGGATGGTTCAAGGCTCAACTGAGCCAGCCCTACTATAAGTTTTATCAAAGAGGAAAGTCTTAAGCCTATTCTTAAATGTGAGGTGTCTGCCTCCCGAACTAAAACTGGGAGCTGGTTCCACAGGAGACTCCCTGGCTCCCATTCTACTTTTGGAGACTCTAGGAACCACAAGTAACCCTGCATTCTGGGAGTGCAGTGCTCTAGTGGGTTTATATGTGTATATGGGCGTATAGATGTCAGCACCACAGGACTGAAGGGAAATGGAGAGCAATCACATTTCCAAGCCGAGGCCTAACAAAGTCAAAGTATCCAGCACAGAACTAGACATTTTGCCTCTTAAATGGGCTGTGACTATCAAATTCAGTGATTACTTACATGGTGCTGATTTTATAGTTGTTATAGACAGTAATCCCCTCACCTACATCTTAACCTCGGCAAAACTGGATGTCACAAGCTACCGGTGGCTATCTGCTCTCTCCACCTACAACTTCAAGCTGCAATACCGAGCGACAAAGATTTCAAGACAATGAAATTCCTAAGAGATGTGATGGATAAAATTGCACTTTCAGGTCAGTTTCTATTTTGGCGAATATAAAAAACACTCTCATTGGTCTCTGTAAAAATGAATATATATATTTTTTTTTACAATAACTGGTACCAAGAAAGTTACCAGAAGTTTGCCTAATGAGCTTGTGTTAACAAGCCTTTAGATAGCAAACAGACCAATGTCATAAAGAGGGTGGTTATGGTGCCTCCAAGATATCCTGTCCTCTCTTTAGACAACACATTTCCGTCTGATACAAGCACATCTTCAGAGATAGAGACACTCCAAGGTTTTCTAAAACTTCTCTTACGTCAAAAGGTCACAGTGCCCTCTTATTGCACAGATGATTGACAGTCACTCATACAGTTTTCATATACATTACATTAATTCAGAATGTTCAGCAGATTTCATACATTATCATTAAAATTCTCCCACAGTTCCCCCCTTTTTGACCACAAGATCAACATCAACACAAAGTACAATCGCCCACACTACTATTGCCTATGAGTTCTGTCTTACATAGCCTAACAGTGGCCATGTTCCAAGGAGCATTACTAAGTGGTAAAGAGCCCTGGCAGAGGTCATAGGTCACAGACATACATTAGGCCAAACATCCCACTCTGAAAATGTCTAGAAATAGGTAAAAGATCCAATGCGTCTACACTAACCATACAGTGCTATAAGGGGAAATCTCAGAATGGCATAATGAGGGAAACACAAAATACACTCAATGTAAGAAGGTTTATATAAGCATGAACCAATTACATAAATCACTACAACTCAAATGGGTAAGTATAATGATATCGCATTATTATAACAAGATCTTTTTCTTCAGCAAACACTCCCTTAGGCACTAGTTAGCTCAAATTCAAGTGTAAATGAAAAGAAATTTTACAACCTTTAAAACTTTTACAGCAGAAAAGAATTCAGTTTTATACCCCACTATCTATTAGTTGATTAGGGGAATAGGTAAAGAAAGGTATAGTGACTCAGACATTGAATACAATAACTCATAACACCTTAAATCCATAAAACATCATTCTAGTGTCCCTAATAGTCCTTTGTTCTTCTATCTCTGGGCATTTTTGATCACATCATTTACATTTGAAAATGAACAAACCTATGAAGAAATGAACAAACGTAACATCACAAGTCATTTTTTGCATGTCCAAGTCAAGTCTCAAGTCTTTTATGGTTGTAATGAGCATTCTTTGTGTCTCATTACCTAGATGAACTACCGCCTGTGATTTTCAACAGTCTTGACGTTTCCTGCCTGCTTGGGAAAATTGAACTTCTAAGCACGGACATTTCTACCTTGAAGCAGGCTATGTTTGTGCAGTCAAATACCTGCGAGGATCTCCGTACAGTAACAGATATAAACCAACGCTTGTGCGTGATTAAGCAACCTGGTCTAAGAGGGAGTGCGCCCGGGATTCCCCAAATCAGCGAGGAGGCCTTGGTGAACCGCAGTGCAACGCAGACCCTCAATGCCTCTGTCCTGGATACCAGCGCAGGACGCCTCGAACTTAATCCAGTTTAGTCACGATAGCAAGCTGGTGCTGTCAAGCAAAATGCTCCTGCCAATGGAAAGACTTGCACATCTATCAGTGAAGCATGGCATACAATATCTTGGCTGGATCACTGTATATGTACAGCAGATGCCCATGATTGTCTGGAGAGTGTTGAGATCTTGTATGGTCTGGCCACAACAGATCACAAACCTGTCTCTATGAAACAAAGTGGGAAATTAGATTGGTCAAGGCTTACAGAAGATGACCTCTGGCATTACAATTTACTGAGTGATAAGAGCCTAAGCAATATTGACATACCACTTGATGCTATTATGTGTGGCAACATTAACTGTAAGAATCAACACCACAATAATGAGCTGTGTATAATGTATGATAAAATCGTGAATTGTCTAAATGATAGCAGTAAAATGAAAAAAGGCCAAAACATCATAATCTCAGGCCACAATGGAATTAATGTGTCTGAACTCCATTTTGAGGCAAAAGAAGCTTTTAAAAACTGGGTTTTATCAGGAAAAGCTAGGCATGGCCCAGAGTGTGAACACAAGAAATTCACAAATGCCAGATTTAAATATGCTGTATGCTATATTAAAAGAAAGAGCAGGCCATGAGGGCAAACTCAATGGCCAAAAAGCTTCAGATGAATAATGTCACTGAATTTTGGAAAGAAGTTAAGGTTATCAGTAAGATGCCCTTGCCATCTAGTATTGATGGGGTGACTAGTTCCAATAATATTGCTGAACTATGGAACAATAATAACCATAACCATAATAATAACCACACCATCAATAATAATGATGGTGTGGTTATTAGACCTGATGAAGTGGGCTATGCCATTGAGAAACTGGCAATGAACAAGACAAGTGGCCTTGATCAAATAACAGCAAAACATCTTAAATGTGCTAGTCATAGGATCTCAGTCTTACTTGCTATGTGTTTTTCTGGACTGTTAATGCATGGAATACTACCTGACTCTATTTGTCTGTCTTATTAGTGCCAGTTGTCAAAGACTAAACTGGTGAAATAGCCAGCATAGATAATTACAGACCAACTGCACTGGCTAGCATACTTTCCAAAGTATTAGAAAGAATTCTCTTCGATAGGAGATTCAAGAGAACAACCACTGACAATCAATTTGGTTTTAAGAATAAACACAGTACAGATTTGTGTATTTACGCACTTAAGAAAGTTATTAGTAAATGCATAAATATATTTTAAATATACGTTTTATACCATATGTGCAATGTGGTACTACTATGCTCATACAGTATATTCAATTCAATTCAATTCAGTTTTATTTATATAGCGCCATATCATAACAAAGTTATCTCAGGGCACTTTTTCGAATAGAGCAAGTCTAGACCGACTCTTTATATTTACAGAGACCCAACAGTTCCCACCATGAGCAGCACTATGCGACAGTGGCAAGGAAAAACTCCCTTTAACAGGTAGAAACCTCGAGCAGAACCAGGCTCAAGGTGGGCGGTCATCTGCCTCGACCGGTTGGGTTGAAGGGGGAGGGGGGGAGCAGGAGGAAAGAGAACATACAGCAGCACAATACAGTTCCACATAGAGATGTAAAGTAATAGATATGGTAATGGCATTGATGTTAACACCAACAGAAACAACACTAAGAGCAACACTATAATAGCAATACTAATAACAAGAGCAACAACAGCAATAGCAGCAGCGGGTGCAGAGCAGGAGCACGGGGGCAGCAGGCGGCAGCAACCACAGACCCAGACTCTACAGCTCCGGAGGCAGAAAGACCTGCAGAAAGCAACAGAAGGGGGGAGAGGGAGAGGAGAGAGAGGAGAGAAAGCCCACAACTACGGGAAGAAGTTGAATTAATAACAAGCATTGATGGGATATGAGGGCGTACAGATGGAGAGGAAGAGGAGGAGAAAGGAGCTCAGTGCATCATAGGAAGTCCCCCGGCAGTCTAGGCCTATAGCAGCATAACTACGGGGTGGCTCAGGGGTCACCTGAGTCAGCCCGACTATAAGCTTTATCAAAGAGGAAAGTCTTAAGCCTACTCTTAAATGTGAGGAGGTTGTCTGCCTCCCGTACACAAACTGGGATCTGGTTCCACAGAAGAGGAGCTTGATGGCTGAAGACTCTGGCTCCCATTCTACTTTTAGAGACTCTAGGAACCACAAGGAACCCTGCATTCTGGGAGCGCAGTGCTCTAGTGGGGTAATAGGGTACTATGAGCTCTTTAAGATATGATGACGCCTGACCATTTAGGGCTTTGACGGTGAGGAGAAGGATTTTAAATTCTATTCTGGATTTTACAGGGAGCCAGTGTAGAGAAGCTAATATTGGAGAAATACGATCTCTTTTCCTGGTTTTTGTGCAGCATTCTGAATCAGCTGGAGAGTCTTAAGAGACTTAGGGGCAGCCTGATAATAGAGAGTTGCAATAATCCAGCCTAGATGTAACAAATGCATGGACTAGTTTTTCTGCATCTTTTTGAGACAGGATGTGCCTGATTTTTGCAAGGCAGTCCTTGAAGTTTGTTTTATGTGGGAGTTAAAGGACATATCCTGATCAAAGATAACTCCAAGATTCCTTATGGTGTCACTGGAGGCCAGGGCAATGCCATCTAGAGAAACTATATCTTTAGATAATGTGTTTCGAAGGTGTTCGGGGCCAAGTACAATAACTTCAGTTTGTCTGAGTTTAACATAAGAAAATTGCAGGTTTTTATGTCCTTAAGGCATGCTTGAAGTTTAGCTAATTGATTGGTTTCATCTGGCTTGATCGATAAATATAATTGGGTATCATCTGCATAACAATGAAAATGTATGGAGCGTTTCCAAATAATATTGCCTAAAGGAAGCATACATAAGGTAAACAGAATTGGTCCAAGCACAGAACTTTGTGGAACTCCGTGACTAACTTTGGCGTGCGTAGAGGATTCATCGTTAACATGTACAAACTGATATCGATCTGATAAATAGGATTTAAACCAGCTTAGTGCGGTGCCTTTAATGCCAATTAAATGTTCTAGTCTCTGTAATAGAATGTGATGGTCAATGATATCGAATGCAGCACTAAGATCTAGTAAGACAAGTACAGAAACAAGTCCTTTGTCAGATGCAATTAGAAGGTCATTTGTAACTTTCACCAGTGCTGTCTCTGTGCTATGATGCACTCTAAATCCTGACTGAAAATCCTCAAACAGCTTGTTGTTGTATAGAAAGTCACACACTGATTGGCGACTGCTTTCTCAAGGATCTTAAACAGAAAAGGAGGGTTAGATATAGGTCTATAATTTGACAAAACCCCTGGATCAAGAGTGGGCTTTTTAAGAAGAGGTTTAATTATAGCTATTTTAAAGGACTGTGGCACATAGCCTTTTAATAAGGACAGATTGATCATATCCAGTAAAGAAGTGCTAACTAAGGGTAAAACTTCTTTAAGCATAGGCTGCTTAAAGAAGTTTTACCCTGCAGCATTCTGGATCAGCTGGAGAGTCTTAAGAGACTTAGGGGCAGCCTGATAATAGAGAGTTGCAATAATCCAACCTAGACGTAACAAATGCATGGACTAGTTTTTCTGCATCTTTTTGAGACAGGATGTGCCTGATGTTACATAAGTGAAAAAAGGCAGTCCTTGAAGTTTGTTTTATGTGGGAGTTAAAGGACATATCCTGATCAAAGATAACTCCAAGATTCCTTACAGAGGCAATGCCAGATTGATCATATCCAGTAAAGAAGTGCTAACTAAGGGTAAAACTTCTTTAAGCAGCCTAGTTGGGATGGGACGGAGATTCCTGTGTTTGAAGATAAGTCAGTACCGGCTGAGGGCAGGAGGTGCTGAATTTTGTCTCTAATAGTAATAGGAATACATGGCTCAACAGAGCTGTGACTCTCTGTCAGCCTGGCTACAGTGCTGAACAGAAACTTGGGGTTGTTGTTATTTTCCTCTATTAATGATGAGTAGTAGGCTGCTCTAGCGTTACGGAGGGCCTTCCTATAGATTTTAAGACTATCTTGCCAGGCTAAACGTAATTCTTCCAGATTGGTGGAACGCTATTTCGCGATGTTTGCTTTAATTTGCGGGTTTGCGGGTTATACCATGGAGCTAACTTCCTCTGTTTTATTATCTTCTTTTTTAGAGGGGCAATAGAGTCGAGTGTCATTCGCAGTGAGCTTGCAGCACTATCAACAAGATGATCAATTTGGGAGGCACTAAAGTTAGCATAGGAGTCATCTGTTATATTGAAACATGGCATTGAATTAAAGGCCGATGGAATCACTTCCTTAAATTTTGCTACAGCACTATCAGATAGACATTTATTGTAGGAATGTTTGCCTAATGGCGTGTAGTCCAGTAATAGGAATTCAAAAGTAATTAAATAATGGTCTGATAAAAAAGGATTCTGTAGAAAGACTATAAGATGTTCAATTTCTATACCATAGACAAGAACAAGGTCGAGGGTGTGGTTAAAACAGTGAGTGGGTTCATGTACACTCTGACAGAAGCCAATTGAATCTAATAATGAGATAAACGCAGCACTAAGGCTACCATTGTAGGTAAAATCACCTACAATAATTATTTTATCCGTTTTAAGGACTAAACCTGATAAGAGCTCTGAGAATTCAGAGAAAAATTCAGAATACGGTCCAGGAGCTCGATACACTATAACAAATAGAATTGGTTGTAGTGTTTTCCAGGTTGGGTGTGAAAGACTAAGAACAAGGCTTTCGAACGAGTTATAATTTAGTTTAGGTTTAGGTTTTATTAATAGGCTTGAGTCGAAGATGGCTGCAGCTGCACCTCCTCGGCCTGTGCCTCGAGGAATGTGAGTATTAATGTGACTGGGGGGAGTGGATTCATTTAGGCTAACATATTCATCATGACACAGCCAGGTTTCAGTAAGACAAAATAAATAAATATTATAATCTGATATTAGATCGTTTACTAGTACAGCTTTAGATGATAGAGATCTGATGTTTAAGAGTCCACATTTAATTCTCCTATTTTGTTGTACTGTTGCAGTGGTGGTTTTACTTTTTATTAGGTTTTTATGTATAACTCTTCCTCTGTTTACTTTTGATTTAAATAATTTAAGTGGTTGGGGGGCTGACACTCTCTCTGTGGAGTTTAGGGTGGGTAACTGCTCTAATGGAAGCACAGAGAAGCGTGTAAGACTGCAACTCTGCCTCCTGGTCTGAACCATAGACTGTATTAAGTCTAAGTCTATCTTAGACTGTATTAAGTCTATGGTCTGAACCCCGAGCTGTCATGACTTTGGGCCACTAATAAATTTGGCCAGATTTCTAGATATGAGAGCAGCTCCATCCAAAGTGGGATGAATGCCATCTCTCCTAATCAGACCAGGTCTTCTCCAGAAAGTCTGCCAATTATCTACAAAGCCCACATGATTACCTGGACCCCACCTCGACAACCAGCGGTTGAATGATGACATGTGGCTATACATGTCATCACTAGTAAGCAATGACATAGTCAGTACTGTGCATAGTCATATCTAGTCCAAATATTTTAAATGCTACATTGCACTGCATTTTATAGAATGAAACCAAAAACAGTACACAATAAGTGTACAATAAAAACAATCTGTACAACAATGGAAGGCTTCGCTGATTCAATGTTTTCCTTCATCTCCATCCTTTTGACTGAATTCAACCTCTCCATTCAACTGCACTCCTCGAAAGAGGCAGTCATTTTCAGGTTTTCTTTTTCTACACATTCCTTAAGTAACATTATATAGTCAGACTCCAATGTGAATTTGAACATTAATCATGAATCATATCTTCCCAGCCATCTTGGTCCATCGTGTTGCTGACTTCACGGAGGTTACGGACAGCTGCTTCTCTGTCCAGTGGGGCCATGGAAAGAATTTGAGGTAGGATGACTTTATCTCCCAGGTTATTTGTACAGCACCACCGAGACAATGCCATAGCACTACTTACAAAGGGGTGCTTCTCCTACTGGAAGAAGAGAAATATCTCATGCATTCACCAGTCAAACAGCTGCAGATGAACAGAAGGAAGTGCTGAAAATTTCAGGTAAGGTACAACAGATTGCATATCACACCCCATCCTCCTCTTCAGAGCTGAGAAGAACCCTTTCTTCTGCAGCTGTCCTCTCTGCCAATGGGTCCTCATTATGGAAGACACCAGAGAAAATGAATTACTACTGCATGGTAAAGCAATTGTACTTGCATCATGCCACATGATGAATTACGCTTACAGTCATCCCTGTCCTCCAATCACTTCCTGTAACTGTAACCTGATATCTCCTGGATTACACCCCTGACCAAGTCAAGAAAATTCCAGCTGAGGGTCCTCACCACTAATCTTTGATGTTGTAAGTAGTGGTTAACAGCGTTGAACAATTGAAACCTATTTTGAGTGATGTTAGAGAATGGATAATCAATTCCAATTAAATTACATTACACCTGCTTTATAATACAACGTGTATTGTGACTGGAACATAGAGCATCAGAGGAGAACCAAGCTTCTCCTCTATCTCCAAATGTGGTTCAATGGATTCACATCATGCAGATTGTTCCAGTACTGTAAATCTACTCACATTTCAATGAACACAAAGGCTTCAGAACAAAAACTTATTTTTTTGACATTGCAAGTTTTTACAACAACAAAACAAAGAAAAGTAGAATTACAGCACAATAATCAATACAATAGTGTAAACTCACAGAAACAAAAATAATTACAGTAAAATTACAGTGCAATGGTAAACAAGTAATGGTATTGTAAGGGATGGGGTAGATGGTTTATGGATCCCACCTTCAGTTAGGGTCTGACCACGTTTGCACAAGTTCTCACTAGAGGTGAGCTTATATGAGGTCTATTTGTAGAACTAAGGCGCAGACTGATTAGTGTTCATTTAGTGTATAAGTGTTTTCATGTGTGTGGGTGTTGCCAATTTCAGGTATGTTTTGCATTTTGATTAGAAGTGTTTTCCCAAGGATTGCAAGAGATTTCATTCTTGAACGAAGTGTCTAATGTAAAAAACGGTGTAATGTTTTGCAAGAAGTGCAAAGCAGAAAATGTGTTTGTACCTTTGTTTAAGGTATGGTTACAAAAGTGCTTTTGTCTAAGCATTCACTTTCAGTGTGCAAGCGATCAGCAAAAACTGTAAAGAGAATGCAAAGGTTGCAGATGTGTCCCCGTCGTTTTGATCTTGAGTGACATGGGCCTGCAGGATTTGGACCTCTCATCTTACGAGGGGTTAACTAATAAACTGATCAGTATGAGTCCACCTTTTCGAATCATAAAATGGACTGTGGTGAGACGATAGATTCTGTCTACAGAATCTGCTTAGTGCTAAAGCTAAGCCACTGTTCAGCCTTGTGGCTGAGCCTGCCACACCACACAAAAGAGGGAGAGGCCATGTGAGACTGTCTGGACAGATCATAATCTGACATACATCTTGACTAAGCCTAGGTTAGATGCATGTGAACAGAGATGGGTTTCAAAGCTCGCAGCATACAGTTTTGACCTGAACTATGTCCCTGGCACAAAGAATGTGTTTGTAGTAGAGAGCCATTTGTCCAGTCATGCATAGGCCACCCTCTTGTAACTGAACCTTATGCCTCGTTGCTGAACCAAGTAAGTGGAATGGTGGATAGGACAGTACAAGATTTAGATGTACTACTAACTCTGCCTCCTCTTCAGGGGTCCCTCCCTTCACAGGACGTCTTGGCTGTGTTGGATGCACACGACGTTGGAAGTGTTAGTGAGAGGCACGGGACCAGCTATTCCACCAATTTGTTGTTCCAGACATCCTGAAGGCCCAAGTCCTCCATGGCCTCCATGACTCAGCTGGTCATCAGGAGCAGGCTCACACACTTTCTCTCCCCAGGCAGAGGTTTCTTTTGGATAGGGATACAATGTGATATCATCAATCATGTGAGAAACTGCTTTTGTTGTGTGTTTGGAAAGACCCCAGATCCTAATGACCGTGCTCCTTTTGAGAGCATCTTCCCCTCTGAACCAATGGAACTGGTGTGTATGGGCTTTTTGACTCAGTGAGTCAGCTCATTAAAGAGCTCCTGGAGATAGCTGACATTCAAAAACCACTTACCACCCAGTACCATCCTATGGGGAATGGAGTTGTCGAGCGATACAATCGGACTCTTGAACATGATAAGGGCCCTATCTCTCCATTCCAAAGCCAGGTGGCCACAAATGCTTCAGATGCTGATGTTCTGTTACAACTGCACTGAGCATGAGACAACAGGTTCTGCGTCTTTCTTTCTCATGTTTGGGAGGATTCCACGTCTGACTGTAGATGTTGTGTTGTCCAGCATGCTCTCCCGAATGGTGCTGTTGTTAACCACTGTGAGTTTGTCTCTTGCTTAAAACATGACCTGTCTGAAGCTGCACGTATTGCCCGGCACAACAGTCAGACAGAACAGGCCCGTCAGGCAAAAAACTGTAACTTAAAAGCAAAAGGGTCACCCTCACTGTTGGTGACAGAGTCTTGCTTGCAAATTGTGGTGAGAGAGGGAAGAGGAAAATTGCATACAAATGGGAATCCACAGTTGTGGCTTCTGTGAAGCCTGGTATCAATATGTACTGCATCAGAGATCCTGTGACGTCAAGGGAAAAAGTTGTTCACAGAAACCTCCTGCTCCCTGTAAGTTTTCTCCCTGCAGGAGGTGATGACGCTTTGGAGTCAAGCTGCTCTTTGATTGCTGGAAGTGTACAATGCGACTCTGGTTCCTGTTGCTGTACAGGACAGTGAGACAAAGACAATTAACTGGTTCTTGCAAATAGATGATGCAAGTGATGGGGATGCTACAGCCAGCCAGCCCGATTGTTCTCTTGTTGTGGCTGTTGGCACAGCGGAAGTAATTCAACATGTCCCTTCCCCTGAACATGCAGGCAGGTGCACTCACACAGGACCATGTACTTTGTGCTCCACTTTTCATTAGGGCAGGTAGACCCGTGAAAACCAGTCTCAACTCATTTGTGAAATGAACGAACAGATTGTAGATGACTCAGTGTCAACAGTTGATTCTTTGTTTTCTTTTGTGAGGAAGATGTTTTCTGGATAGATTGTTGAATGTTTTGAGAGTTTTTTTGCACTAGCACTTACCTCAGGTATCTTATAGTTATCTCTGTTATACAGCAATGTTTATATATGAGAGGTGTATATGGCATCTGTTGTGTCTTGGTTGCTAAGGGGATTGGCCAATCCCTTGCTGACTCAATTCCAAGTGGAAAGTTTCTAACTGACTTAAACTGGGTTATACTCTTATTACTACACCACTGGAGTTTTGTAATTTGTATCTTTTGTGGTTTTCTTTTTTAATTGTGCCCCAATTTAGCAGGATTTAAGGGGGGTGTATGTAACATAGTTGACGATTCTGCTAAATGGGACAACTATGCCACCTGCTGTTGTAAATTTACATGCTCCCATTCCCTCGCTCTTCCTTTTCTCCCCCCATTTTTTTCTCTCACACATAATGTACTCACTCAGACACAAGTATAATATCCACATACATACTCTCATGCACAAGAAAAAGGACATATAGTTTCACCCCAAGTCTTATTCTCCTATGCATCTTGTTGTAATTCTCAAATTGTTGAAAGACATTGTGAATACAATTGTTGTCTGTCATGTCATGATACATCTGTGACATAATTTCTTCATATAGTCTTTTTTTTGTTACTTTGTTTTGCACTTGTAAAGTCTCAGATTGATTAATTGAATTATCTTTAGAGGCCCGTGGAGGTAAAATCCAGTGATTCACAAGAAAAATCATTTTGTGTTGTCAGTTGAAACAATATATTTTTTCTGCTTTGTTATCCTATTAATCATCTTGCAACCTGAGATTGATCTTGGTTGGCAAGCATAAAGTTCATTCTTAACCTTGAATATATATATATTTTAACTACCATTATTTGTTGCTTTAAAAGACCTGCAGGGATAATATCAGGCCTTTGGATATTTGCCAAAGAAACTACATCTAAAATGACTTCTAAAATTGCAAAGTTGGCATTGTATTCAATCTCACAATAGTATTTTGTTTTTATGATACAAGATATTCATTTTTATATCTGTCTATTTGGACCTGCCTGGTAGAATCTTGTACAATTGGTTCTTCATAGAAACATTTGGATTTTAATAAACTTGCAGGGCACATGAACAGATCCAACCCTCCTCCGCAGCTGGCGTTTTATCAATCTGTTCCCCAAATTTAGATGAACCGGTTCCCCCGCAGCAACATGGAGGGAATTTGGGTCAGGAAACTGAACCGACCACAGGTTCCTCCTCAGCAGTGAATGAAAATGAGCGGGTAAATCCATCCAGAACGGTATCATGGACCCACTTTAACAACCTTGAAATAAGACGGGTGTTAAACTTTCCTCCTCACGAAAGTATACCTAATTACGCATCATTTTACTCAAATGTCATGGACAGCCTTCGGGATCTGGCCGAGCAATGTCAGAGGTCAGACGCAAAGATGTAATACAGCTGGAGTTGATTGGTGAAAATGTGTGAAATCATGTCTCCGTCACCGTTAACGATGAGGCCATCCTGCCGGCTTTTCAAACCTTACTGGACTGGCTAGTACAATCAAACATGTTAGTTATGTCCAACGCCAGCCAAGAACTAGTCGTGCAGGTGGTGTGGAATCCCAGAGGTGGGGTTAAAAGGTTGGCAGAAAAAACTCTAGAATGTTAAATCTTAAAAAAGAAAGCTCAGCATTTGTATGATGTAAACAATACACAAAACCAGCTCTGCTTTGCCGTCAGTAAAAATCAGTAAAATACATAGACTCCCTGTTTTTCCTCACCATGCGTCTTAGTGCCATGCCTAAGGCGTTAGGCTTCAGTAATCAAACCAAGGGGTATTTTCCTCATGGATTCAGCTCAGAGGAGCATTTAAACTACATGGGGCCTTTCCCTCCGCCGCGAGATTATGGCATAGAGTGCATGAGAAGCTAGCCGGGGAACCTTTAACTTTGAGAAGGAAGCCAAACGTTATTGTAAAAACGATGTTGATATTCTCTTAACCGGCTGTACCAAATTCAGAAACGAGTTTCTTCGAGAAACGGGCGTGGACCCTCTCAGCTGCGTCACCATAGCCTCAGCTTGCATGAAAGTGTTTCTCACCAATTTCTTGCCTCCTAAAACCCTAGCGATACCTTCACCCGACAACTACAGGCGTCAATGCAAAACCTTCTCCAATGCTGCCATCCAGTGGTTGGCATGGATAGTGCACAGCAAAAACATCTTTATCCAACACGCTCTAAACATGGGAGAAAAACAGATTGGCGGGTACCATGTACACGGCTACGCCGAGATCGAGGGTGTAAAGTATGCTTGGGAGCTTCAGGGATGCTTTTATCACGGCTGTCCGTCTTGTTATCAACCTCACGAGACGTGTCCTTTGATGGACGCTCCCTTTGAGGAGCTGCACGCGGCCAGTGAGGAGAAATGACAGATGCTAAGCGCCGTTTACGGTATCCGTACGGCCGTCATAAGAGAGCACGAATGGACGGAGATGAAAAAATCACATCCCAGGGTGAAAGAGTTCCTCAAGGGTTTAGATTTTCCCGAACCTCTCTCCCCCCGCCAAGCTCTTTTGGTGGTAGGACGAGCACCGTCAGGTTGAGGTACATGGCAGGTGAAAATGAACGAGTACACTACGTAGACGTTACTTTCCTGTATCCATTTGTCAACTGCAGCTTTCCTTACCCCTTAGGTCACCCTACCACCATTTACAAAGACTTTGACGAGCCTCAAAACTACTTTTGTCTAATCAGAGCCGTCGTGTACCCGCCATGAGTGGTCTTTTTCCCCATTTTACCCCACAAAACGTCTTGAGGTAAATTGGTGTTTATCCTCTGCCGCACCTGCGCAGAAATCAATAATCAGCATGGTCCTTGCAGCCACGACGACGAGACCAGAGCTTTGACGGGGGTTTGGGTCACAGCTGAATTTAACAAGGCTCTAGAGATGGGGTATAGAGTCGCAAAAATCACAGAGGTGTGGCACTTTGACAGACAGAGCGATTCCATTTTTGTCGACTACATACACACCTTTCTGAAAGGTAAGCAGGAAGCTTCGGGGTACCCACCCGAGGTGACAGATCAGGAAAGCAGGGAAAAGTACATCAGAGACTATCGGGTCAATCAAAGCATTCAGTTAGACGCCGACAAAATTGAGGCAAACCCTGCAAAGAGACAAGTGTCCAAACTGTGTCTCAGTGGCTTCTGGGGGAAGTTTGCCCAGAAAAGTAACCTGACTCAGACCACCCTTTCAGCTTTATGTTTTCGGGAAAATACAGAGTCAAGTACTTTAGCTTCCTCAATGACAAAACCGCTATGGTTCAATGGACCTACAGCGAGCACTGCATCGTGCCCCCCAACAAGGTGAATAACGTATTCATAGCCGCATTCACCACCGCTTACACTCGCTTAAAGCTGTACTGTTATCTGGAGCAGGTGCAAGAGAATGTTTTGTATACAGACACCGACAGCTTGATATATGTGGTAACAGATGGAGAGACTCCCCTAGAAATGGGGAACTACTTGGGTCAGTTGACGGACGAGTTGGGGGGTGACAGTATTCGGGAATTTGTGGCTGCTGGTCCCAAGAGTTATGCGTACCAAACCTTAAAAGAAAAGAAAGTAGTGCTGTGTGTAAAGGGAGAAAAGGAAAGATTTCCAGCTGGCCGGGCTGGTTTTTGGGGGGTCATGAAACATGGTAAGTTTGGGGCCTCTTGGACAATGTACAGTCCAGTTATAAACCACTTCCTGTTTGACGACGAAACACATAAATGCCACGCCACCCCACAGGCACACCATTCAACTTAATACAAAGCTTTTAGCACCTTTTCATGCCCAAGGTGTTTAGAGGGCATAGGCCAAGTATGAAGTGGATCCGATAAAATCTCTAGGACTAGTTCGTCAATGTACGACCCCTGGAAATGGCATAAGTTTATTAAAATTAACGGACTTCCTGTTGGGTTTAGGGTAGGGCTCCAAGAGGCTTTTTTCTAAATCTGGACATGATACACATGCATACCAAATTTAGTGCATCTAGCTCAAAGTGAAAGGGGGGGGGCATTGTTTACCCATGCTGACCCATGTCAGATTGCGATTTTCGCCAAGCTTGACGTGTGTGCAAATTTTCATGACTTTTCGAGCACATTTAGCACCTCATTTTTGCAGTTGTTGACGACAAATAATTATAATAATAATAATAATTAAAGCTGCAAGCAGCGTTGAGGGGCCCTCGCACGTCAAGGCATGCAGCATCCGCCGCTTCACGACCGGTCACCGGGCACAGAGAGGTTAACTGGGAGAAAAGGGACGATTTTCAGCTGAGAGTTGTTTCCTGTCATCTATAGTCACGCTGGTTTCTCTGTCCTCCCAAAAATATTTAAGACTCTGTGTGTGTGTGTGTGTGTGTGGTGTGTGTGTGTATGTGTGTGTGTGTAGGAAATCAGCTCCAACACATACACACACACGTAGAGCAGAGAGGGAGAAGTGGAGAAGCAACACAGAAGATGGTACTGATGACAGTGAACATGCAGACGATGTAACCAGCAGCTGCTGACATGGTTACCTGTGCTGGTTGTAATTTTGCAAAATTAATATAGGTGCAATAATGTATCTAATTGATTATATTGCTGAGTGAAATTTAGACAGAATTAATGACTGCTGTCATGTAAATCTAATGATGATTGTCTCACAGCTTACTTCTTGTTTCCAGTAGGTGGCGCTATGAGTATGACTATGACTGAATATTGTCATATAGATGTCATCAGACCTGTAAACTTATCCAGCATGAGAAATTTGGAGCATATTGGATTTTTTACACTCAAGTTACAAGAACTTCCTGTTTCACGGCGAGACATCGCAGTTCATCGCCATGGCACGGGCACGCCGTTCAACTTAATACAAAACTTTTAACAACTTTTAAGCACAGAGGTCTTTAGATTACACAGGCCAAATTTGAAGTGGATCTGATGAATTCTCTAGGAGGAGTTAATCAAAGTTCGAGGCCTGGAAATGGCAAAAATTTCACTAAAAATTGAAATTGCATTCAGAATAACTGACTTCCTGTGTGTTTTAGGGTATGGATCCAAGAGCCTTTTTTTAAAGTCTAGACATGACACATGTGCCACCCCAATTTCATAAATTTACGTCAAATTTTAAGGGGGGGGGCTTTGATTTTGAAAATTTGTAGGGGGCGCTATTGAGCTGTTTTGCCACACCCATGTCCAATACCCATATTCATATGTACATTTGTCCCACTGATGACGCATGTGCAAAGTTTAGTGAGTTTTCAAGCATCTCTAGCCCCTCAAAAAACTGCTTCCTGTTTATGGTGAACAATGCGTTGTCATGGCAACGCCGTTTGATGTAAACTCACAATCTTCACAGTGAAGCATCATCAATGTCTTAAGACTTTGCTGACTAAATTTGAGGTGGATCTGGTTAACCTGCTAGGAGATGTGATTAAAAGAATAGGGCCTGTAACTTCCTGTTGTCACTAGGTGGCGCTATGACTTTGATTCAATATTGACCACTACATGTGTTCAGGCCGGGAATCTCATCAAACGTGAGGAATATGGAAAAGATCTGATCATATGGAGCCGAGTTACAACAATTTCATTTTTCATGATGAAGCATCGAAATTCGCTGCGCTGCCGTGACCACGCCCTTCAGTGAAAACTGTTACTGTAAAGCATCATCAACGTCTTAAGGCTTTACTGCCTAAAATTTAGGTTGTTCTGCTCAACCCACTAGGAGTTGCATGTCAGACTATAAAACGTGTCATTTCCTGCTGCCAGTACGGGCACACCTTTCAACTTAATACAAAGCTTATTGCAACTTTTCATGTCCAACGTTGATATTTTTTCACAAAGTTGGATGCCCTAAGGTCGTTTTTTAACACATCATCTTGATACAAAGACAATACTCGTTCAAAAGATAATCCGCAATCCCGGTGGTAGAGATAATATACGCAGTGTTGACCGCACATGGTGGACAGAGGGTGTTGAAGCTGATGGTTGTGGTAGAATACGCGGCGAGTCCCGTTATGGTTTTCCAAAAATTGCAAGATGCTCGAGGGGTAATGAAGAAAATCCGGGGGCAATCCAAAAGAGTCAAAAAAGGTGGCATTGCCGTCCTCCTCCAGAGTTAAAGATAACCATCGCTCCCCAGGTTCGTGTCCTTTATGCATGTTTACGATAAAGTAAGCGGGGAGTCTAAACGAACGAGTCAGTAAAGGTAACTGGTCAGAAGCCCCCACACCGCAAAATACATCACCCAGCAGATGTTGCAAAAGACTTTCCAACTGATTTTGGCATGGTACCCAGAAAGAGGTTCTCCTGGTTACATATTCTAGAATTCTGAGGGATGGAGTAGGTTTTTATGTTAATGCGCAATAGAGGGTATAGGGCGTTACCCTTCATTAAAGTAGACGCGTGACCTAAATGAACGGCAGGGGCAACGCACCTAGTACTCTCAAATGGAAGGTCGAGTTGCCGGGTCCCATGAGACAAAAGGCGTCGCTGGCGCAGGTCAGTTTAATTCTCAGGTCTACAGAGTTCAAAAGAAGTCTCTCGCAGGAAAATATGTCCCCGTGGAGGGGACACAGCAGTTGAACCTCTCTAGAGCCGGCGGTAAACTGACCTCTCTGATTTAGACCTCTATTAGGCCCGTTATTGATCACTATAGAGTCCATAGCCCCGGCAGTGTCTTTGTAAAATAGCCCCGCGCTGAATTGACCGTTTAACGTATCAGTTGAATAGTTGAGCAGAGTTTCAATAATAGCCCTGTAAGGGTGCGTGGCGCTGGACTGTGAAATCAACCTATCTCCCAAAGTAACATCGCATTGGCTAAAAATGGTATTCAGAGGATAGTTGATGAGCGCCACCGGTTCGCCGTCCTGCAGGTCAGTACCGTCCGCGTTGATAATTTTCAGGCGGAGATGCAACAAGGTGTCGTTCAGATCCAAATACTTTTCACCGTCTCCGGGGATAAAGAACTCAATGGGGCCTCTATCGGTAATGGTGGATAAAGGTAAAACTTCGACGTAAACCTTATGTGCGATAGAAAGCTGTGTCATGGGGGCTGAAAATAAATCCAGCTCCCCCATAGTACACTCGGCAGATTTATGATGTAACAGAGCCATGGTTTCTCTTTCTAAAATATGCTGCCGCTCCGGACAGAGCTCCTCTCTTTAGGTCGGCTTCTTCCGACTGATTTTCTCCTTTTAGAGTTTCTGCGTTTTTTACTTCCCGCCGTAACACGATCTCCCAGCGGTCTCTTCCTCAGTCTCTGCGACAAAACCATTATACCGCCTGATCCTTCTTGACTCTGGTTCTTGGCAAATTTCCCCATTGTTTGGCTTATCATGTCGGAGGCAATGTTGGAAGCGGCCGATTTCAGATGAGGTATAGCAATGGCAAAACCTCTTTTCACCAGAGGGGATACAAAACAATTTTGAAAATATAGAGCCTATACCTTGGCCATACATGACGGGCGCCCCGTAAAAACTGGGCAAAGTGCCGCCGACTTGATTTTCATAATAACTCGCAAAACAATGAGGATCCGATCTCAAAGACACTTGTGCCGTGATTGATTCCTAAGGCAAAGCTTTTACGGGTCTAATATGCAGTTTCACGATAGTTTTCCCGTAGGTAAAGTTTACCGGGACGTTTTGATCCGTTTTAATCTCAGTGTGAATGTTTCCAATATGTTTCTTCGCCACAGGTAGATAGTCGGCGGGGTTAAAACACTGTGTGTGTAGGAGAGGAGCGTCACCCCCATCTGATGATGGACCATGTCGCTATAGCAGTAAAGCTGATAGAACCCTGACTTTATATCCGCAGGATAGGGAGCCAGCCTAGCGTCGAACTTAAACCATTCTCCCGGTTTGAAACCCAGCATGTAAGCCATGTGTGGAAAAAAGCGTAGATGGTATTGACCGCCTGCTTGACATTCATATCTTTTTTGAATCAAACTATAATTTAATTGAATATTGGTTCCAACTTTTTTAAGAAAAGCTTCCACCTCTTTCTCGAGCTGAATCAGGCCTGTGTAATAACCTCCTCTAAACCTTTGGCAATGGACCTCGGACTCTTGATTCTCGGGGTTAGGTTTTTGCCTCGATTCGGCATTGTCTCGAGGACCGTCTTCTCTAATCCTTTGACGGAGGACCTCAGACTCTTGATTCTCGGGGTTAGGTTTTCGCCTCCATTCAAAGTAGGCATCGTCTTGAGGAAGGTTAAACCAGGTGTGTGGGTATGAAATCTCTGTCAAGGCTACCAGCCACGAGCCCTCTAAATTAATATGTTAATTACACTGGACATTTGATCCATGATGTAATGAAACAAATGAGAAAGAAAGTTAGTTAAGAGGCTTTGACCCAGCTGTTGAATTTCTCGGGCCAGTTTTTCCAGCTTACTAAAACCTGTTTTTCACCCCTGATGGTACGTCGTCTCAGAATTTTCTCCACTTGATACAACTTGTTTTTAGCCAATTTTACTTTTTGCAGCTCTGCTACGTAAAATTATCCCTCGATAGGTTCTCCGTCGTAATCTTTGAGTCTGTATACGGGGGGAAACCGGGGAATGCAATCGGATATTGTAAACACTTTGTCCGTAAAACTCTGTTCATATTTTTTATTAATCACTCCTCTCAACTTGGATATTCTGACGAGTTCTCCTCGCTCTTCTTAAAATTCATCTTTAATTTATCCAGTTTCAGCACTCCCCAGTCGTTGGAAGTCAGCGTAGCTATGGCGGTCACAGACGGAGCGGGGTTTCAGGGGCGGGACTTCTGGTAGTGAACGGCGCAACTTCCGGCGATGATGGTGTTCCGGTGATGACGTGGCACGTTCTGATTGGGACCTGTCAAAATTTGACAAAAGGATGTCCCTATATCTCTCTCATAAAGATGGATCAATAGAGAGAAATCATTTATTAGTGTTTTACCTCTGGTGGGATTGACAGCGGTACAGAAAGGTGTCAGCAGTGTCTCATGGTGGAGCGGTTTAAAAACATCCTGGGAGATGTCAAGTCTGTGTCTAAGTCAGAAGCAGAAAAAGTGTGTCTGTCAGCACTTTGACTCAGTAAAAATAAGATGCAGGGAACATTAAACAAAAGATGGGATGTGGAATAACTAATTTTTTTCCCTCTTCACCTGACAATACCTGGTTGTGTACCAGCTTCCCTTGATGCTTAGGAATATGAAGTTTAAATAGACAAAAATATGGTGTATGAGTATAAATGTGTGCAGAATATAGCACCAGTTCTGCCATTTCAGCTTTTGATCTGCAACCATGGCCTGCATAATTAAAATGTATCTATACAGTTTAAGGTATGAGACAAGTAAGGATAGCAATATATGGATAAGTGTTTATCATTTTGGAGCAAAGACCATGTAACCCAAAGACAATGCCTGCTGGAAAGTTTGCTAGTTAACAGTGTTTCTAAACAACTTAATTTGATAAGTTAATGAAGGATCAGTAAAGAATTAGTCTACTCATTTTAACTCATTTTTAGTTACATGACTGTACTCAGATTATGGGTTCTGAATTGTTCTTAATGTGATACCTAGATGATTTAAATTGACCCTTCTTGAAACCAACAAACGTAGGGCTATCTAACGAGTTAATCACTAATTTAATATTGGGTACATTTCAATAAAAAAAAATCAGAATTTGTGAACCCTAAAAAAATTATTATACTGAAATTATACTTTATGCTGAAAATTTCAGAAAGGAAAATTCAGACCACATAGATGGTTTTCAAAGTAACATATTTCACTGCTATAAATTCAGTTGTATCTAAATTTCAACATTAAGTATTCAGCAATGATTACATTTAAATAGGTATTCAGTTGCTTATTAGATTCAAATAATTATGGTAATTGTTTTGCTTACATAGAGAAATTAACCATTTACAAGCCAAATTATCCTAATATAAAAAGATTCTTGCAGTAATGCGTCTTCAATACCTCGCATCTCGCCAGAAGAAGAAATGCTTGAAGAAAGTCACTTCCTGTTTACGTTTCCAGAAATGACGTCACTGGGATAACAAACACTTTCAAAACCGAAACAGATAATAACTTGAGAACAACTCTTCAATATTCTTATGACTGGATTCAAAAATCTTCTATCTTAGATACATACCGGAGCTCCGGGGAGAGTGGACAACCTACGGTTTCAGCTCTCCTGCTCATATTTGAGGACCGAAACAGGCTAACCGGCTGCTAAGTGTAGCTAACGTTAAGTAGCCTAGGTAGCTTGGATCTAGCTAGCGAGTTAGCAACAGGAACTCTACAGCACTTCATCATTAAACAGAGTGCTCAACGTCTGTCAGTATGGAAAATAAATACAACCTCAAGAGTCCAGGTAAGCTCGCTTTCAAATGTTTTTCTGTTGTTATGCAGCTGTCAGCGAGTTTGCTAACATGACTGACCAAGCTGAAACCCACCAGTTCACATTTATTAACATACAATAATTGTGAACAGACTTCCTCAAAATTAAATAACTCCACTGACATGAGCCGATAATTAAGTATATTGACTATATTTCTTAGTATGTGTGCTCGTTGGTTGTTTTCAGTTGTTAACTCCATATGGAGATTCTTTGTGCAGTATTCAGTATTCAGGCCAAAAACAGCTAGCGTTAATGTTATATTCATTCCGCTTCCATAGGAATTAGATTGACATAGCTCTCTTCCTGGCCTGAAAGAGTACGTGGTGCTGAGTTGTGTAACGTCACACTTTGTTTCGGACACGTCTACGTATATAGTTACAATGATGGACATTTATGAACAGTGTTTTACTGGTTTTTACATAAGGTTTTGTACACAGAAGATGACCTATGTGGGGTCAGCGGGGCGATAGTACTGATTTACTGGGCGATTGGATATACAGTAGATGGGTTATTTTCCCAGCAACAAGTGAGCCACAGACAGTATCCATGTTTCACAGCAATATACTGTTTCTTAGTAATTAGTTTAACAAAGATGAAACTGCTGTTGGTCCTGTGTAACCTTATGGATACTACATGGCAATAACAGGGTCAGGCTTGATTTCTTTGGCCTATAGAGAGGCTTTATAAGATACATATAACTATGATATTGTTTCCTAGCAGAGTATCTCAAAAAGTTGCCCTGTTTGACACATATTGACACCTATGCAGACAACATAATTCAGATAATTTAAAAGTAAACCCAGACTTTCTATTTAGGTTGCAGTGGCTAAAAGATTGTTAGACAAGTTAAAATAATATAAGATAGATTCAATTCAATTCAGTTTTATTTATATAGCGCCATATCATAACAAAGTTATCTCAGGGCACTTTTTCGAATAGAGCACTTTTTCGAATAGATACAAGATAGAACTTTTTCATTAAAGATAGGCATTTTTCTGCTCAAGATGCATGACAATAAATAATATTGAGAGTATAAATACACAAAATCTACAAACATGGTTAAATAGAATATACTTTGCATTAGGGGTGTAACGGTACACACAAGTCACGGTTCGGTACGTACCTCGGTTGTGGGGTCACGGTTCAGTACGAGTTCGGTACAACAGGAAAAAGCAACAAAAAGTCCCAAATGCATAATTCTAGGTTTCTTTTCATTTATTTTGAACAGACAGTAGTGCAATTTACAGTTTGTTCCACCTAGTGCCGTTTAGAATGACCTGAGATAGTTGGTACAGCCTGTAGTGTATTAAACAGTAAACACAACATACACTCTCACATAAGTCATATTTTTATGTAGTGCTGATAAAAAACAAAAGGCAATAGGTCACAATAAGCTACAAAACTGAAAAGCATCTCATGTTATAAAAGTACAAAATAAATAGAAAAATAAAAAATAAAACTTGTGCATTAGGAGTGTTTCAAGTTGTTCCACTTACAGTAGGCTATATTTAACATTCAAAGCTTAAGCCCCCCCACCCAAAAAAAGAGGAAAACAAAACACCCTTGCTACAGTAGTAGGGATGGACTGAGGTAGCCAGGTAGAGCCAGGTAGCATTTGCCAACTGGCATCTTTGGTAACTTCATTATAAAAATAAGGAACTCTAACATTTTCAATATTGTACTGTATTACACAGTTAAATATAAACAGCGAACACACACTCACATAGGCCATATTTTTTTATAATAGCTGATGTCAAACAAAAAGGTTCAATAAGCTCTAAAACTGAAAAGAATGTCTTGAAAATATTACAAAATAAATAATAACAAGGGAGTGTTTCAATCACTTCAGCCTAGGGCTGATGCAAAATAAAAGGCAATACAGAACTGTATAACATCTCCTGATGTGAAAATCTAAAATAAATACAATGTAAAATATAAGACAAAATAAAATCTGTGCTTTGAGGAACAATGTATCACATTTGTGATTAACTTGTGAGTGTGTGAGGTCATTATGCACCACTTAAGGTACTCAAGCTTTATTCTATTTTCAAGTTTTTCTTCAAGAAAATTTGTGTTTGTTGTAATTTGTGGACCCAGTCCTGCTTCACTGACAGCATTAACAATGTTTCTTGCATTGTCTGTGGTCACTGCGATGGTTCTGGGCTTTTCAAGTTTAAACTCTGCTACTGCCTCTTGTAACTTCTCAGCTAGGTGGGTGCTAGTGTGCTGTTCATGCACAGGGCGCGTTAGTAGAACTGGATTTTTCATTTCCCACTCTGAGTTGATGAAGTGTGTGGTCACTGTGAGATAGCTTTCAGTAGCACAGGAGGTCCATCCATCTGTCGTTAGTGCAACAGCGGGGGCAGCGGACAATTCATGCTCAACAACCGCTCGTGTACGCCTGTAAATGGCAGGGACCACGGAGTGGCTTATGTGCGCACGGGATGGGATATTGTAATGAGGCTCAAGCACTTTTAATAAATACTTTAATCCGGGGTCCTCTACTACTGTATATGGGCGCATAGCTGTTGAAATGTATATGCCAATAGCTTTGGTAATGTGTTTGGCCGTGTCTGCTTTCACATCTAGAGGCTTAAAAACAGCAGGGATAAGTTGTTGGACTCCTGTTTTCTTTTGCCTGGCTTCGGTGATTGGCACATCTGGGTGATGCCGTCTAATATGCATTAGCATGTTCGACGTGTTTCCACTGACATACCGCACAACTGTTGGACAACGCCGACACCGTCCACGTCCGATCCACCACTTGCACTCCATCACTGTTGTAGTCCACAGGGAACCCAAAATTTTCCCACACAGCTGATTTAAAAGAAGCAGGTGGGTCTTCTAGCTCCTGTTTGTCATCTGAACTCGCCATACCAACTTTTCTTCTTCTTGTGTTTTGTTGCGTTTTCTTCTTGTTCTGCGTTTGTTGTTTAATGGCGGTTGGCAAACAGCATTTAGGCACATTACCGCCACCTGGATTGGAGTGTGGATACTGCCATGAGTGACTGACTTTTTTCCCACTCAGGCGTATTCTTCGTATGACTGCATGCATATATATATATGTGTGTGTGTATATATATATATATATGTATGTATATGTATATATTGCAAATGTGCTGGAAAGCAGCGTTGCCATGCTAGCCATTAGCATCTGCTCTGGGAAGTCTTTGTTAGTTTTTGTCTGAAACACAACAGATAAGGATGCAACGACGACTCCCAGGCCCTGACTACCAACCAACAATCACACAAAACTCACTGTAATAGTCCAGATAGCCTACTTACACTGCTGTCTCGTTGTTTTGAGGTCGGAGAGCCCCAGGATGTTTTCTTTTGAGATGCTCGTATATAGCAGTTGTGCTGCTGTGGTTGGCCATTTCAGTTTTACAAAGTGTGCAGAGCACCATTTTATCAGGTCTCTGTTTAAAGAATTCCCACACTATTGATCAGGTTCGGGCTTTTTGGGATAAGCGTTACATATCAGAAACAGGAACCGCCATAATTGGGGATGAACGTAAACAGTGCAACGCATCAACACATTCCATGCAAATCGACATATTTACATAATTGACGTAATCGATTACATCAACACGCTTTTCCAGCCCTACTAAACTGGCCTCATCTCTAACTGCTGAGGTAACTCAGCTGGTACAGAAATGACAGAGAGCAGCTGATATGCTAAGAAATCAAAAAGGCACCTGAATCTACACAATACACTGCAAAATCTGGACTACTAAGATCAAGACCCAGGATAAGACTCAAAACCAGGATACTAATAGAGCTGAAATGATTAGTCAATTTATCAATTAGTGGATAGATCAACAGAAAAATAATCTGCAACTATTTTGATAATCGTTTGTCATTTTTCAAGCTGAATACTGAATACTGAATAAGTGCTACACATTCTAAAGGCTAGTTTAGTCCAGAGATTTGTGACGAGACGACTTGAAACTTGCAACTACTTGCAATGCGCCAAGTCTGCAACATTCTGAAGCCTGCCAGTTTACACCAATGCGACTAGACGAGATGGTGTATTGTTTCCATAGCAATGACACTCTGTTTCCGTTCTAACTGCTGGCTTTTCAGGCTTTTTTTGTAGCTGGATATAATTTGTAGCGTCTTAAAATATGAATGATGAAAGTAATATTGAGTTACTTGCTACAGTTGCATTTCTAGTATTTATGAAAGGGCGAAAACAAAAAAAATGAGCGGGTTGAGATGACCGGCTGACTTCGCTACCAGCGATTGGCTGTTGAAAGAGGTGACGTGACTAACGTTCTAAAACCAGCCACTGGCGTTTTTCCCTGCAAAGTTCTAAAACAGTTTCGTCTCATCGCGAATCTTTGGTCTGAACTAGCCTTAAGTTTCCAGCTTCTCAAATGGCAGGATTTGCAGCTCCTCTTTGTCTTATAAAATAGTAAACGGGTTAGGGTTAGGGTCAGACAAGACATTTGAAGACGTCACCTTGGGTTCTGTTAAGTTGTGATTAGTATTTTTTTTTACTATTTTTTTACATTTCATACACCAAACAATTCATCACTTCATCTAAAAAAATAGATGAAAATCTAATGAAAATAGATGCCTGGCCATCTGAGTAAATGTGTCTTTACACGTGGCCAAGTACTTCAAGACAAACATGGCATGCCATACATGTTTGGATATCCAGAGTATTACACATTTACAGCTCAATTTTCCACCGGCACTCCTTCACATGCAGGGGTTACCAGACACAAGGTGTTTTATGAGGTAAACTGAGAGCTTAGATGGTCAGCACACACAAAAATCTAAAAAAGGTACTGGTAACATAATGAAAGCAATGAGTTTATGCCACATATCACCAAGTACTCGCTTATCAGGTAAGCTTAATGTTTGCTCTACAGGTGTACAACGCTTGCTCCAAGGACAGACGCACACATAAATGTACGCACACACACACACAAACACACGCAGGTGCTCAGTAGCCTACCCACAGGCATACATGATTTGTTTAGAGCCATTGGGTTGGAACTGGTGTGTTCAGTTTTCAGTTTTAATATTCAGAGTTTCAGAATTACTGTCATCATAGAGCTAATCATACTGAAATTTCTGTTTTAATGCACATGTTAAATCACCGTGGACCAGTTTTACTGGTACTGTCCATAAAATAAGGCAAAAATAATACTGAGATAGATAGATAGCTCTGATGCCACTGCCCCACCACATTGTAGCAAAGAAAAATCACACACACACATCATAGCACATCAGTGTTTCCCACAGGATTTTATGAGATCCTGGGGGGGAGGACCCCGAACCCTCTAGGGGGCATGCACCCCCCCCCCCCAGAAGAAATTTAAAAGATTTTTAAAGTTAAATGCATCAGTCTGGTGAACTTTGAGAGCAAAATTAAGAAGCTACATCTGTTTAACACAGTTCACAAAATACGGGTTATTAATTAATGAGGGATATTAACCATTTATTATTATATCAAACATTGACTCATCTCTTACTTCTATCATCTGACTGGTAGCCTAATGTACTCATTTTCCCACTGCTCTCAACTTACTTTTCTGAGGCTGCCCAAAAAACTGACGAATGTCACTGTTTCTCTTGTTCATGATGACACTCACTGTGAATGAAAGCTGGCAGTAATACTACTTGCACTTTAATCAAATCTACCACTCGCAAGATATAAGTCATTGCGCACAAATTCAAGCTGGCAGCTGTAAGCGAGAAATAAAACTGGGATAGACATGACAACTGAGTCACACTAGAAAACTTTTCCTATTTTCTTATCTAGGCTAGCTAGTTAACCACTTATCTCAAACTATGTCGTGTCCTCAAAATGCTGCCAGAAATGTTGTTTCAGCGCGTATGTGTGTTTGTGTGTAAATATGCGCATACAAGGAGGGGGGGCTGACTACTAGCAAGGAACCTATAAATGAATCGAGACAATCTGATTGGCTGTAACTGCATCCACTGGAGCCAATAACAGTGTCCGATATAGAAATGTGACCTTTATACTCTAGTATGTCACCAACAAAGATGGTGGGTGAGAACTGATCGATATAAATACAAGTAGAACAAGCAATGCGCCATGCAAAAGGGGAGACCATCCAAATCTTTTACAATTTTATGTGTTAGTTTTATAGACAAGTAAATGGCTCACATAGACAAACGGGCTCGCCGGTTAGCGCTGTTTCTCTAGTTTTAGAGGAAAAAACGGCATGTCTCTAGCTCTAACCATTGCGGAGATATGACGTGTTAAAGACAACGTGATTTTTGGGATCATATACGATCCCGTGGGTCTCATAGGGTTAACGCGGAGTGAGAAATGATGAAAAAAAAATGTGGTTCATTATGAGACTATGGCGGAAGAAATTAATCTATGGCAGGCCGCCATACATTGGTTAATGAATGGGAAACACTGCACATGACCCCAGGCACCCCTCAACCCATTCACACACGCATGTTTTTGCGTGTGGCTAAATAGGGCCGTGAAACTGTTAGACACTCCTATTTTCACGCTCCTGTTTTTGCGCTCCTAGTTTCACTGTTTACCGTAGGACATCAGCTACTCCGCTAAACTATCACATGCCCCTGGTCTGCTGCTAGCTACCATTAGGCTAATTAAATAGCTATTATGTGGCAGTATTTACAAGGAGGTTTATTCCACCCTCCCTGAGTGTTGGTGTTTATTTTGGCAGATAGGTAAACAGTTCTCCAAACGAGAGACACAGGCTTCCAGGTTCAGGATGTGTATTTATGCTCTGTGGAAATTAACTAATAACTGCTGACATAACATTGCTAGCTCTCAATCTGCTACTCTGCTGCTTCAACCATGGATGTATAATAAGACCTGGATAGGCCACCATTGTAAAAGAGACGTCTAAAACTGGACAAATCGAACTGCAAACAAGCTTTGTATTAGTCTAGCTCATCCTATGATAACCTGAGCAGATTGTGGTTATCTTTGTTGCATTTCCCGTGGTTCATTTTTGCCTCTGTTTCATTAATATTTTTGTTGTCTTGCACTTCTGTGGTGGGTGGGTATGTGTGGGGGTGCATTCATGGTTCTGGTTATGTGGCTTATAATGTAGTGGTTAACAACCCGCCAAACGCCTCTTCCACTTGTAGCTGGAAACCCCAGTGTTCATGGGCACTTAGTTATAGTTAAAAGTGGGGGTGCAAGATTATTGACAGGTATATGGAGGTATGACAGGAACATTTTCATTTAACACCTGAAAGTGCCATTTTCTGCGATATAGAGCATTCAACCATGACCAATAAAGCTGCTCTTTCATTAAGGAGAGCAACACACCTATGAATACACTGACTGAACTGGTTTGAATAAATAAGTCACATGTTTACTCCAACATGGCCTGAAATCATGTGTGAAAAACACAGCAGCTAACAGAAAGAGGAAGTCATATTATACAGAAAAATGTTAACTTTTTTCTGGGTGAATAAATGTTAATGTTACTTATAAAAAGGGGAGCTAAAGGGCAACGACAATGCTGAGCTTTCAAGTTTCATCAGTTTTATCAGGAGTCATTAATAACATTATCAAGCACATCATGTTAGGAAAGTAGTTTAAAAACACGCACATAAAGGACAGATAAACCTAGTGTTTCTGTAGTGGTGACAAAACGTTAAAAAATATACATATTAGCAGTTTCAATTAAACTAAAGCGCCCTGCGATCTCTGGGGAAAATATTACGCCAAACTCCTTTTAAGAAATATGACATATTAACAATTCGTTAACGTGTCCATTAAAAACACATAACTCTAGGAACACATGACGACAGTCCTCCTGTCAATTCAGCATCAATATAATCCATAAGGAACTGTATTTCTGTACAAACTTTACATTTTGGATTTTGTCACCTCAACTTGCTACCAGCCTCCGTTGATTAGCTGCACTATTTTAGTGAGAGAAGACCGTGGGAATGAGAGGTGAACCGTTTAAAAAATTAAGATCATACCAGCAAACTAGTCGCTTTCCGGCGAAATGCACTGTTTTGAATCAAAATATGTCATTCACGTGAATCGTGTAGATCCGAAGAGGTTTTTCTTTTGAAACAGAGACATTTCAGAAAGCTGTTGTCACGTTGCAATCTTCTTCTCAATAAAACAGCTTTGGTCAGATGTTTCAAGTCTTTTGGCCAATCAGAATCAAGATAACTGCATCGTCTTCTTTTCCATGGATGTATAAAGACAACTTTTCGCGGTACTACTACAATGGACACTAGCTTTGAGGTAACGGCCGGGCCACACCGCTGACCCGAGCAGCGCGTGTGCGTCGCGTAACCTCCATAGATATAAAACAGATGTGACATTACGTCATAATTCGTGGCAAAAATGTCCACCATCTTACCTGGGTATTGTTGACAATCAGCACCTATGGGCAGCAACTATTTTTGTTGGCTGTGCAGCATTTAATTGCTTTACTAAAAGGACCAAAGAGACCAGGGAGGCTGGCATCACTCCACATGTCAGTATAGAGTAGATGATAGATTTAATTTTTACATATGGGTCAACTAAAACTACAAAAAGTTAGTAAACTGGGTAAATTTACCGTTAGCCACCAAGTAACGGACCAGCTGAGTTCTAAGTTGCTGATTGCTAGCTCTCAACAGCGTTGATCAGTTAGCTAAACAGTTAAGTTATAACCAGCAAACATTGTTTTAATGTTAGCTACGTCAACTTAGAGCTGAAACGTAACGTTTAGTAACGTTAACGTTATAACAAAGTTATTAAAATTACCCTAACATTTGACCGGAAAGCAGCTGAGCCCATGCCAATCAAGTGTAATATTAAAGTAAACACAACACATTAACGAAAAGTGCTCGTCTTCACTCGTAATTCCCATTTAATAAATCACCAGGCAAATCAACACACACGTCCTTGACAGCAACACGGAAAACTAACCAACCACACAATCAGCCAATATATTGTTATTTGAGGCAGAGGAGTCACACTTAACATTGCATGTTCACCACATCTAGCGAACCCAAAATTAGACGCCTTGAATCCAGCAATCACTCATATTAATATCACTTGTTGTCAGCTTACCTCATGCCTTTACACGCTTTTCCTTTCAGTAAAGCAAGTAAAAAATAATCCATGTTTTGATCAGGTAAAGTAATCCAGTCGGAGATTTGTACTTCAGCAGTTCCGGTCCAGCTTGCAGTTTTGCAAAATTCCTGCGATTTCTCGCATTATTGTAAATAATGTCCATAACATTACCTTGCCATGAGAATGAAAGACAACTGCGACGAGTTCATCAGGAGTTCTGCTGAAATCATTAACGTTACAGCACAAAGAAAACCTTTCAAAACTAAACTTTATCAACAAAAATAACTCCTCATTTACAGTTAGCAAGGCTCTCCAATCTCTCCTCTGATCATCAAAACAAACCCCTTGTGTGTGTGTGTGTGAGAGAGAGAGAGAGGGAGATGGAGAAAGAGAAATGTATCTTTTCCTTATGTACAATTTATGACATTAATAAATATATTAATTACAGTAGGTGTGTTTCTCTATTGTGTTTCTGATTGTAATTGCCTGCCAACATAGGCTACAATACTGAATCTATTTAGGATATCTATATAAAAGATATTGCTTAATATAGTATATTAGCCATTCAGAATACCAAAGACAGTTCTTACATATTAAGTTCAGGCAAAATTTAAAAAACAAAATCATTGTCTGCAATATAAGTGCACAATTATGAGATTATCGTAATGATTGAAAGCATGATTTGTTCTCTTGGAGCTATAATAATCAAATTTCTAACAGAATCTTTGTTTTTTTGGTTAATTCTAGACAGACACAGTTGTCTTGCACCCATCACTTTGAATAAAAAACAGTATTGGTGTATTGGTAGAAAAATATAAGGATTATAAAGACACCATATGCCTATTTATTTATGCCTCTGCAACCATCATTACCATCTATCCTCCCTGCCTACAGCCCTCCCCCTCCCTCATCTCACCACTCATCACTCCCCACAGCCCTCAGCTTACAGCCACTTAATACACCCACACCACAGCCTGGGCTGGGCCCATCTCCCCATTTCACACCCGCAAACACCCCCCATTCAGCCCCCATGCTCTCTACAAGCTCAACTGGACTGTTCCTCACAACATCCCAGGTGAGAAACTGAACTGAGGAAGATAAGGGTGGGGAAGGCGGCGGGCCCAGACGGCATCAGCTCCAGACTTCTGAAGTCCTGTGCGGACCAGCTGTGTGGGATTGTTGAGCACCTGTTCAACCTGAGTCTGAAGCTGGGGAGGGTGCCAAAACTGTGGAAAACATTGTGTCTGGTTCCTGTGCCGAAGACCCCACACCCCAAGGACCTCAATGGCTATAGGCCAGTGGCATTGACCTCTCACCTGATGAAGACCCTGGAGAAACTGGTCCTTGTTCACCTGCGTCCGCTGGTGAGCCCATGTATGGACCCTCTGCAGTTTGCCTACCAACCCCGCATTGGGGTGGATGACGCTGTCATTTACCTACTTCATACATCCCTCTCTCACCTAGAAAAGGCTGGAAACACTGAGGATCATGTTTTTTGATTTCTCCAGTGCTTTTAACACCATCCAGCCCAGGATTCTGGGGGACAAGTTGGAGCACGCTGGGGTGGACCATCACCTGGCAGCATGGATCCTGGACTACCTCACAAACCGACCACAGTATGTGAGGTTACAGGACTGTGTGTCTGACACACTTCTCTGCAGCACAGGGGCTCCACAGGGAACCGTTCTGGCGCCTTTCCTGTTCACCTTCTACACAGCGGACTTCACCCATAACACTTCGAACTGTCACCTGCAGAAGTTCTCTGATGACTCTGCCATCGTCGGCCTCATCACCAACGGGGATGATGGGGAGTACAGAGAACTGACCCAGGGCTTTGTGGGTTGGTGTCAGCAGAACCGCCTCCAGATCAACGCGAGTAAAACCAAAGAGCTGGTGGTGGACTTCGGCAGGCGCAAACTCCCTCCACCTACACCAGTGAACATCCAGGGAACGGACATTGAGATTGTGAGATCGTACAAGTATCTGGGTGTTCACTTGAACAGCAAACTGGACTGGTCAGACAATACGGACGCTCTGTTTAAAAGGGCCAGAGCCGTCTCTTTTTGCTCAGGAGACTAAGATCTTTTGGAGTGCAGGGTGCGCTCCTGAGGACTTTCTATGACTCTGTGGTGGCATCAGCTGTCTTGTATGGGGTGACCTGTTGGGCCAGTGGCATCTCTTCCAGGGATAGGAAGAGACTGGACAGACTGATTAAGAAGGCCAGCTCTGTCCTTGGATGCCCTCTGGACTCAGTGGAGGTGGTGGGAGGCAGGAGAATGGTGGCCAAGCTATCATCACTACTGGAGAACACTTCCCACCCCCTACATGTCACTCTTTCAGCACTGGGCAGCTCCTTCAGCGACCGGCTGCTCCACCCGCGGTGTCTGAAGGAGAGGTACCGTAGGTCCTTTCTGCCTGCTGCTGTCAGACTCTATAATCAGTACAACTCCCGGTAATCTACACTTGACTGTCAGTGTGCAGACTATTCACTACTATACTTCATCTACTGCTGTGCATTATCTTCATACATATATTGTATTCATGATGTTATCTACTTCATATGTTGCTGTGAAATATTTTTCATATACATGTATATTATATATGTGCAATATTTTTATCTTATCTATTTGTTCATACTTACAACTGCACTCAGTCACTCTATTATTTATTTCTGTCTATACTGTGTATAGGACTATATTTTCTATTTTTCTATTTATTTTTATTGTATTTCTATATATGACACTTTTGCTGGCTGCTGCAACGCTAAAAATTTCCCCGCTGTGGGACAATAAAGGCTTATCTTATCTTATCTTATCTTATCTTATTTCACCATAGGTTCCAATTACAGCAAGTTTAAAACTGGCCCCAGGTAAGATGGCTGCCATATGGTTCCATTCTGGAATGGCAAGTTATTATTATATGTCACATCTACTGTTTTATATCTATGGTAACCTCTTGCTTTTCATTTTGGTGTCCATGTTAACATGTTAGAGCAGCCGCACAGCCGTCTTCAGTGCGGCTCATCTAGATATTCGGAGTCCCGCCTATTTTTTTTGCATAATGCGCGGTTCTCAGCAAAAATACACAGTGAAAATGATTTGTTGATAGTCATATTGACTATTGATATCTGTAGAATATGTCACAGATTGAAAAAAACTTTTTTTTTAACTCCCCAGTTTCAATTGAGCACAAGCCTCTTAACCTTTTCCTGTCTAAACTAAATATAAATGAAATGTATAATGAAATGAAACATTCTATTATTAATGGCCATTATCAATGGCAAACTCAATGTAGAAAGATAGAGGTGGCAGCAGGAATGCTCCCTGTGTGGACTCCACACGCCTGCGAGACACAGCAGTTCAGCAAGTTAGCCGTCGCGCTGCTCAGGTTGGCTGTGTGGCCCGGTCGTTAACGTTAGGTAACTAGTTGCTAAAGTAACGTTAACTTGCCATATTTTTTCCTAACGTTACCCCATCAAATCTTTCCTAACCTATTTATAATGGAAAGCTTGCCAGCTTGTTAGTACGTCAGCTAAAGTTAACGAAAAAATAAACTCAATTCAGAAACAGCACTAGTTTTTTTGCCTTTTATTTTCTTCACCAGAATGCTTTGTTTACATGTTAAAATAAAAAAAAAATTCTTCTGGGGGAGGATGCCCCCAGACCCCCTTACAGAGGTTGACTTTACAAACGTGTCACCTTTTTCGCCTCTATTTTTTGCAGTTTGCAGGTCTGTAAGATTTCTCACTAAAATTTGTCCTGGTCAGTGGATCAGATACACACCGAATTAAACACCGACTCGTAACACTGTTAATTCACTGTCGATTGTTGTGTGTGATGGTATTTGAAGAGTTTTCTTCAATACAACATGTGACATGCAGCAAAAAATATTGATATGCGAGTGGTGCTTAATGTCTTGTGCTCACCTCAAAAGCACATCTTATCAGTCTGCTTTCTGTCTGCTTCTTTTGCCTTCGTTGTCTCTTTTTACCGGAAGGTGTGCATGGATGTATTACTGATGGATGACAATCCTTGGAGGGGTCAAATTTCCCTCTTTCGTACATTGGGGAGGACATGTCCCCTGGTCCCGCTATGTGTGAAACACAAAATACAAACAAATGACAATGTCAGTCGGTAGGCCAGGGGAAGAGAGTGAGAGGATCTGATTTATAGTCTCAAGAGCCCAGCCTGCTCAGGTGTGTTGCATCTCTAACAAGTTCTCAGCTCCACCTATCACCTTCCTGGATCAAAGGGAAAAACACAGCCAACAAGGAAGGACAAGATAGGGCCAACCATGAGGCCATCACAAAAGAAATTTGATATATTGCTTTTATTCTCAAGTTTGCGAGCAGGGGTAAAAGTGAAGTGTTTTAACTTTCATCTTTCACTTAAGTCCACATTTTCACTTTAAGCAGTTGCTAAATACGGGCTCTGGTTTGCAGTAGAGCTGAAGGCATTCAAGATGGTATCATTTGCATAAAAGTTTCACCCGGTTGTTTTTTTCATTACTGGAAAAATAAATAGCAGAAAAATAAACTTTATATATAGAGTGAATAGCAGGGGGCCTAATATTGATTCTTGTGGGATTTGGGTACTTGACTTGAAACCATTGGCAACAACAGTCTGAACTCTTCTAGAAATACATGATTTGAACCTGCTGTAAGTAGAATCACCAAAACCCATGGAAAACAGCGTATAACAAAATATTATGATCACTTATGGACAGATCTACAAAGTGTGCAGCACAATGTTTCTAAATTGTATACTTATGTTAAAAGAATATCTTGATATAATTCCCTCAAAGGAATAGCTACAGTATATCCAATGCTTTATTTAACTAAGCGCTATTTTTGTTTCACAGATCTCTTTTCACATTGCGGCAGGAAGGTTTGTCCACCAATACCTTCAGTTAGTCGGCTGGGAAACCTTTATTAGCATTCCTCCCTGAAACCTGGGATATGGATAGCAACAAATGTAGCTTGAAGCTAGTAGCACCCATGAGGTTCATTGAGGAATACTAAGAATGTTAACAGGCTGGAGTTGGAAAATTAATATTGTTTTATAAAATGTAATGTACACTGTTGCTGCACCCTTGACAGAAAACCTTGAATTTACCAGCTGGTTCCATTTTGACTCCTGGCTGGCCTTTTATTTTTCCGTAGGTGCCCCTGATGAGCACATCCACAGTCCTGTATGGTATATTTTTGATTATGAGCACTGTCTGGTGTAAAATTTACTATATCCCAGCCTTTCGTACTGTATTGTAGCCCACTGTTTTCACTAAATTCTGGAATTCAGGCTTACTCTAAAAGTGGGAGTAGCTCTCTTAGCTCTCTTTTGTACTCCTGGCTTTACCTTGTAGCTGAATGTGGTGGAAGCAACAGCAATAAAAAGTGCTCAGACTTTGGAGGAGTGTTTCCCCTCCCTCCTCTATACTCTGTGCCTTTCACATCTTTGTAGTTGGCTTGTTATTGTGCAATAGTGTATCCCCTCTCCCCTCTGGAACAACTATGAATCATTCCCAGTGGCAAACTCTCAAAATATGTGTTACATAAGATGATTTGGTGTACAAGGACTGTCACCCTATCGCCTTGGGCCAGTGACCAGACCTCTGCAAATCCAACAGAGGCCAGAGGCACTTGTGTAGGAAAGGGCTTTTCCTTGTCATCTCTGCTTACTGTTACCGGAAGGAAGAGCCAAAAATGGGCATGGGATATGGCGCACTGGAGCGCCTGTCACAGTGCATCTAGGCACTGGCAGGGACAGTGGTGTTAAGAGGGTGCTGTGCTGAGATCTGGAATGTTTCCCCCTCCCCTCTCCTCTTCTAGCTCAGTATCCCTAGGAATTACAGCTACTTTTATCCCTAGGAATGTTTATTCTGGACAAATGTGCAACGCAAAATCTTTGTCCAGTGTCAATGCAGGATGTAGTGTGTCCTTATTGTAGTGAGGCAGAAAGTAAGAGTGTGGAGGTCTGGGTAGTGGATGAGATGCACTACTAGTTTCGCAGCCATCATGTCTGACACAGCCATGTAGGGTTACTGCTCTGAACAAATACTGTACATACCTCACCTGAGCTGCTGTGATCAGAGCCCTGCTGCAGGCATGCTGCTCTCTGTTTTCCACAGGATAGGCACATGAGGAAGGAGGCACTGCTCGTCTTCATTACAAGTTTGATGTTTCTTGCCAACACTGAACTGCTTAACAATATAGCACTGGCTGAGTCTGTTTTCTTTTTTTTACTCTGCCGTCATCAGATGTAACGTCAGACTGCTTTTTTTATAATGCTTTCTCAGGGATGATATAACTGATCAATTTCATTCATACAATGTTTAAAACTGGCTTCACCACAAGAAGTGCTGAAAATGTAAAATCTATTTTAAGATAAACTTGATTGACGAGTCAAGGTTTGTTAGGTCACTGACAGTGTCGACGTTTTCAGTGGTTTTCCTGTTGATTATATTATCCATGACTAGTCAACTACTGCCCACAGTACTGACTAGTGGTTTTAATAGTCAACTGGATGTTATTGAAATCCCTACCATGAAGGGATGCCACGGTGAGGAAATTTTCCCACCGAGGGGCGACGCTACAATGGTGTTGTGTGGAAGCCCGTTCCCCCATCGAAATGTGTTTCCCTCCTGTTAGAATTGTGTTTCCTGTAGCATCGCCCCTCGGTGGTTAGGGGTAGGTTCAGCCGGCATCCACTTTTTGCCTGGACTGGCTGTTTTCCCAGCAGAACAACTCTACCACCTAGCAGTAGCTTATTTAAACCATATATTTACATCTATAGGTTACTGTATAGAGTCTGTGGATGGTAAATGCATGTGCTCTAATCGAGGGGCGACAAGCTATTCTGTCTATTTAGAAAAACGTCTTTCCCACTTTGAAATTAAACACGAATACGCTGAAAGCCCAGATGTCCCAGTTTTCCACCTGCACTTACAAGCATCATGCATTTACGAATCTGTGGAGCTGGGAACAGCGTTAAAATAGTCTCAAAATCCCGAAAGCGAAAGTATCCTGATCCGTGCGTAACACGAGACATTTGTATGCACAGGAAGCTTTTTGAAAGGGAAAAGGATCAGATCTGAGAAGCTGAAGTTAAAAGTCTGTAAGTAAAATATTTTCAAATCGTTTTTTTCAGTTACAAATCTTGTTTTTCAGTTACAAATCATGTAATACACATTTACTAATCTTGTTTTTCAGTTACAAATCTTGTTTTTCACTTACAAATCTTGTTTTTCACTTACAAATCTTTTTTTTTCAGTTACAAATCTTGTTTTTCAGTTACAAATCATGGAATACACATTTACAAATAATATTGAGACTATTTTCACTCCATACAGCTAACTCTGCTAACACTAAAAATCCCCCCTTCTTTGGGTCTAAATCAAATTTACTGTTGGAAGTGAAATGTAGAGAGATTCTCTGGGCTGCTAAAGTTGGCTGAGCAGGTGTTTTCAACAATTGGACTAGCTACAGTAAACAAACTCACCCTGATCATGTAGCTACAGTATGCTTATTATCTTAAATAAAACTAGTAAGACTGAAGCCTATTGTCAAGATATTTGAAATTTGGGAGGCAGATGTAACATCCCAAGATTAAAAACGAAAGCCTCTTGGAGCCATACCCTAAACCCAACAGGAACTCAGCCATTTTGAATACTGTGTAATTTTATTTAGTTAATTTTATTTTATTTATTCATTTGCAGGCACTGTACTTTAACGAACTCCTACCGAATTATTATTCAGACCAACTTCAAATTTGGGCAGTGTAATCTAAAGACATGTCATGTAAAGTTGTCAAAAGTTTTATATTTTGTTGAACAGTGTGTCAGTGGCGTGGCATTGAATTTCCATGTTCCTGACATACAGCAACATAATGTGTG
Organism: Macquaria australasica; assembly: GCA_005408345.1. NCBI lineage: Eukaryota > Metazoa > Chordata > Actinopteri > Centrarchiformes > Percichthyidae > Macquaria > Macquaria australasica. The sequence goes on from SEMN01001140.1 coordinate 73,850, forward strand.
TTTAGAGCGTATTCTCTAGCGCCACGTAGTGGACACAGGAATTTTATAGAAAATGTGCAAAATGTGATGTCTCACTTGGGTGGCAAGCTAGCAGAAGAAGATTTGTTGTCATTGTAGAGTAAGACAGCTGCTTATCTTTGTTAAGTTACTTTGCCATCTATGGTGTAAAACCCAAAATACTACCACACACTGCTTCTCAGATGCTTTGGTGTCGTGATTATCCGCTCAGGATGGCTTTGCTTGCTAGTCTCCTCAGTGTCAGTGGGGGTCCCATGCCTTGTTGATGAGGCCAGCTGCAGACGGGAGGAAACTGTTCTTGTGGCGTGAGGTTTTGGTCCTGATGGACCGCAGCCTCTTGACAGCTTCCTGGGCACCACACAGGATGGGCAGGTGGGGCTGGGTTCTTCCTGAAATCCACAACAATCTCCACTGTGTTAAGAGTGTTATTATTATATAGTATTAAATTGAGTTTATTTAATTTATTGCTCAAATACTAAATTTACTTGGATTTTGCAGAAATCATGGGCCACACCTAAAAGCACTTTTATTCTGGAAAGGCGTGCACTTAGTGTTATGTAATTTTTTAAATTCTTAATTGACTATTGATTGTTAACACAGCCAATAATCGATCAATGAAATTGCTTGAAATTTGCAAGTGACAAGTTTATTTCTTAACCTGTAAAATGTCCAGCTCACCACATATCTTGGTCACAATTCTTTAGTAACCCACTTCAGTTATGTGTTTATGTTAAGAAATACTACTTTAAAACTCTCAAATACCAGTATTGGTATCTACCTCAAAAATCCATTGTCAGCAGGGCTCGACTTTGCTGAGTACTATAAGATAAACTTTTTATTGATCCCACAGTGGGGAAAATTCACCGTTACAGCAGCTCAAAAAAGAGATAAAACAACAATTAAAGAAAGAAAGAGAAATAAAATAAAATAAACATTATATACACAATACAATATACAGCATACAGCAGGTCCAGAGTTTTATTGTCCCTGGTGTAGCAGTCCACGTACTGATGGAAGTTAGGGAGAGTGGCAGACAGGGAAGCGTGGTTAAAATCCCCGGTGATGAGGAGAAAGACTTGAGGATGCGCTGTCTGTAGCTGTGCCACAACACTGTGGAGAAGCTCGCAGGCTGCATTGGCGTTGGCCGACGGGGGGATGTACACCGTTATTGCGATTACATGTGAAAACTCCCTCGGCAGGTAGTATGGCCGGATGCTAACAGCTAGCAGCTCAATGTCCCTAGTACACCGTTGCTCCTTAACATGAATGTGCCTAGGGTTACACCACTTGTTGTTCACAAACATCGCTATTCCACCGCCCTTCTTCTTACCACTCTCCCTCATGTTTCTGTCCGCTCTGATGAGATGAAATCCGTCCAGCTGCACCAGTGCACCAGGGTGAGCTCGTTCAGCCAGGTCTCTGTAAAGTGAATCAGACTGCACTCCCGGTACTCCCTCTGTAGCCTCGTTAGCGCCGCTAGCTCTTCCATCTTGTTCATGAGAGACCTCATGTTTCCCGTGATAACAGATGGAAGGCATGGTTTGTACCGTTGTCTCCTTTCTCAGCGCTTAACTCCGGCTCTGCATCCCCTCCTCCTCCTCCGTAGTTCGGCGGGGATCTCCGGTCTCTCCTCGGGGGGTAGCCTAGCTTGGCTCAGCGCTAGCAGCTGCTCCCAAGTGTAAACAACTGGGCCATGGCTGAATGTGTTGGCCGACACAGCGTTTAATAGTCCAGAAAACATTAAAAAACACACACCAGTCTCACCACCTTCACATCTAAGTATGGACGTGAACAGGAGCGACTACTGTAGACACATAAGATAAGATAAGATAAGATAAGATAAGCCTTTAATTGTCCCACAGCTGGGAAATTTTCAGCGTTACAACAGCCAGAAAGTGTCATATATAGAAATACAATAATAAAATATAATAAAATACAATAAAAATAAATAGAAAATAGTCCTGTACACAGTAAAGACAGTAATAATAATAGTGTGACTGAGTGCATTTGTAAGTATGAACAATAGATAAGATAAAAATAAAAATATTGCACATATATAATATACATGTACATGAAAGTATTACACAGCAACAGATGAAATAATAACATCATGAATAAAAAAAAAAAAGTATTAAGATAATGCACAGCAGCAGATGAAGTAAAGTAGTGAACAGTCTGCTTATTGACAGTCAATGTAGATTACCGGGAGTTGTACTGATTATAGAGTCTGACAGCAGCAGGCAGAAAGGACCTACGATACCTCTCCCTCAGACACCGAGGGTGGAGCAGCCGGTCACTGAAGGAGCTGCCCAGTGCTCATAGAGTGACATGTAGGGGGTGGGAAGTGTTCTCCAGTAGTGATGATAGCTTGGCCACCATTCTCCTGCCACCCACCACCTCCACTGGGTCCAGAGGGCATCCAAGGACAGAGCTGGCCTTCTTAATCAGTCTGTCCAGTCTCTTCCTATCCCTGGAAGAGATGCCACTGGCCCAACATGCCACCCCATACAATACGGCTGATGCCACCACAGAGTCATAGAAGGTCCTCAGGAGCGCCCCCTGCACTCCAAAAGACCTTAGTCTCCTGAGCAAAAAGAGACGGCTCTGTCCCTTCTTGAACAGAGCGTCCGTATTGTCTGACCAGTCCAGTTTGTTGTTCAAGTGAACACCCAGATACTTGTACGATCTCACAATCTCAATGTCCGTTCCCTGGATGTTCACTGGTGTAGGTGGAGGGAGTTTGTGCCTGCCAAAGTCCACCACGAGCTCTTTGGTTTTACCCGCATTGATCTGGAGGCGGTTCTGTTGACACCAACCCACAAAGCCCTGGGTCAGTTCTCTGTACTCCCTATCATCCCCGTTGGTGATGAGGCCGACGATGGCAGAGTCGTCAGAGAACTTCTGCAGGTGACAGTTCGAAGTGTTATGGGTGAAGTCGGCTGTGTAGAAGGTGAACAGGAAAGGTGCCAGAACGGTTCCCTGTGGAGCCCCTGTGCTGCAGAGAAGTGTGTCAGACACACAGTCCTGTAACCTCACATACTGTGGCCGGTTTGTGAGGTAGTCCAGGATCCATACTGCCAGGTGATGGTCCACCCCAGCGTGCTCCAACTTGTCCCCCAGAATCCTGGGCTGGATGGTGTTAAAAGCACTGGAGAAATCAAAAAACATGATCCTCACAGTGTTTCCAGCCTTTTCTAGGTGAGAGAGGGATGTGTGAAGTAGGTAAATGACAGCGTCATCCACCCCAATGCGGGGTTGGTAGGCAAACTGCAGAGGGTCCATACATGGGCTCACCAGCGGACGCAAGTGGACAAGGACCAGTCTCTCCAGGGTCTTCATCAGGTGAGAGGTCAATGCCACTGGCCTATAGCCATTGAGGTCCTTGGGGTGAGGGGTCTTCGGCACAGGAACCAGACACGATGTTTTCCACAGTTTTGGCACCCTCCCCAGCTTCAGACTCAGGTTGAACAGATGCTCAACAATCCCACACAGCTGGTCCGCACAGGACTTCAGAAGTCTGGAGCTGATGCCGTCTGGGCCCGCCGCCTTCCCTACCCTCATCTTCCTCAGTTCGTTTCTCACCTGAGATGTTGTGAGGAACAGTCCGGTTGAGCTTGTAGGGGGTAGGGGGGCTGAAAGGGAGGTGTTTGCGGGTGTGAAATGGGGAGATGGGCCCAGCCCCGACTGTGGTGTAGCTGTATGAAGTGGCTGTAAGCTGAGGGCTGTGTGGAGTGGTGAGATGAGGGAGCGGGGGGGCTGCAGGCAGGGAGGGTAGATGGTGATGATGGTTGTAGGGGGGACAGGGCAGGGGGAGGGGTAGATGCCTGATCGAATCTGTTAAAGAATACGTTCAGGTCATCTGCCCACTTCTGATCCCCCGCAGGCCGGGGCTTGGAGTCCATATGGCCCGAGATAGTTTTAAGGCCCCCCCAAACTCCTCTGGTGTTATTTTGCTGCAGCTGACTCTCTAACTTCATCCTGTAGCTGTTTTTCCCCTCCCTGATCCTCCTCCTCAGCTCTCGCTGGACACTCTTTAACTCCTCTTTGTTACCCGATACAAAAACTCTCTTTTTTTCCTTGAGGAGAGCCTTAATATCAGGAGTAATCCAGGGTTTATTGTTGGCGAAACAACGTACAGTCCTAGTAGGGATGGTGTTTTCCACACAGAAGTTTATGTAGTCCGTCAGACAGTCTGTGAGGTTGTCAATATCCTCCCCATGAGCGTCACTAAAAATGTCCCATACAGTAGTGTCAAAACAGTCCTTTAAAGCCTCCTCTGCTCCGTTAGACCACTTCTTCACTGTGCGTGGGACAGCAGGCAGCCTGCGCACAAGAGGTCTGTAGACAGGCCTGAGATGCACAAGGTTGTGATCAGATCTGCCCAGGGGGGGGGGACTCAATGAGATGTATGCGTCCTTGGTGTTGGCATAACACAAGTCCAGTATTCTGTTGTCTCTGGTATGGCACGTAACATACTGAGTGAATGTGGGTAGAGAGGAGGACGGAGGGGCATGATTAAAATCACCAGAGATGACGAGGAGGGCATTTGGGTGCTGTGTCTGCAGCCTGCTTACTGCTGAGAGCAGGACATCACAGGCTGCCTCAGCGTTAGCAGAGGGGGGGATGTAAGCTACCATCACGATGGCATGCGAGAATTCCCTCGGTAGGTAGTATGGCCTCATGCTAACAGCTAGCAGTTCAATGTTCTTGTCGCAGGTTTGCTCCTTAACAGTGATGTGCCCAGGGTTACACCATCTGTCATTAACAAACACTGCCAGCCCTCCTCCCTTCCTCTTACCGCTCTCCATTGTCCTGTCCGCCCGAAGTAGTTGGAAGCCATTCACCGAAACGTTCGTATCCGGAGTTAGCGCGGTTAGCCAAGTCTCCGTGAATAGCATGATGCTACTCTCCCGGTATTCCCTCTGATGCCGGGTCAGCGCCGCCAGCTCGTCCATCTTATTGGTGATAGATCTTACATTCCCCATGATGATCGATGGGAGGACGGGTGTGTAACGTCTTCTCCTGGCGCGGCGCTGAGCCCCCGCTCGGCTTCCCTGTCTCCTCCTCCTAAGCTCGCGGGGCACATAAGGTCTCTCCCCGGGTGGTAGCACCGCTGTGTTATGGAGAGCTAACAGCTGATCCCTGGTGTAAACAATGGAGTCACCATGGCTGCCGGCGGTAACTAAGGACGCTGTCTCTAAGGGCATCAGCGGTCTTGTTACCATAAAGGCCAAAAAACATGTCCAAAAACGCCAAAGACGTCAAAAAAGCAGCAACACTAAGTACTAAAAAAGATACAATACAATACTAAAAAACAGAATAAAAAGAGAACTAATGAACTTCACGATTAAACTGAAAAAAGTCAAACCGCGAACGGGAGCTGCTGCAACAGGCTGCCACTCACAGCGGCGCCGGAAGAAAAAAAACAAAAAAAACGTAAATACGTAAACTGCAAAGAAAAGCTAAAAGTACAAAAAGATCACTATAAACAAAGAAAGAGGTCAGAGCTGCAGTAACTGGCCGCCACTCACTCGGCGCCATCATTTGGAAAAATCAGTATCAGTATTATCATAACCGATTTGGCCAAAACTAAAAAATACAAGATCCAAATTGTAATAAACCACAATTGTAGGGTTTCACAAGACAAGTCATGGTAGTGTACTGCTACAAACACTGAGTATGTAAGCTGTAATGATGGTGAAGAAGATGTGATGTTTTACCCTGCATGCACGAAGCTAATTTTTTTTGTCTTTGTTTCCTTTGAATAACCAGCGGTAAAGAGGCTGATGAAAGAGGCTGCTGAACTGAGGGATCCCACAGAGCACTACCATGCCCAGCCACTGGAAGTAAGTGCACCACAGGACACCACTGTGCTGAAGTGACCATATAGAGCCAGTATTTGTACTATATTACTTTAGATGAGGATCACCACAACAATACCTTTTCCTCCCTGTGTAGTCTAATAGAGTGTCTTTGGTGAAGACGTACACTCAATACAAGAAGTAGGCACATTCCGGTTTCATACAACTTGGATTTTATTTTTATACCGTAGTTTTGTCCATAATTTCAGTTATAATAACATTGTATTGGGAACATGGTGACATCACAGAATAAAAGTGAGGTGGGTCAAGAAACACGAGCAGTCAAAAGATCACCCCCCACCCCTTAACCTTAAACTTAGTCAAACTTATTTGAAAGAGAAAACAAATGAAAACAATTATTTTCTAAACTGTCTGTTGTAAACATCCATCACAGTTTACAGACCAACTTCTTTTACTTTATTGTACTGTACTTGCTGTAGTTGTATGCACAGTTTTCATGTGCAATGAGGGACTGTTACCAACATTTCAGGTGTGCCACATTCAGCTTTACCTCTTCACTTTAAACTCCAAATAAAGTGGTTTAAATAATCTGGCATATTATCTCCTGATGTGTGGGGAAGGGAAGGGAAGAATTGTACGTTACTTTGGACAAAAATGTCTGTTCAGTGGATGTTATGTAACATAAATCTGGACAGACTTTTTGTTTCTTTGAACCCAATTGACGCTATTTGCATCAAAACTGTGATTCTTCGATTCTTTGATGCAGGTATAAACCCTGAACCAACAGGAATGGTTTACACCTATCCCCTAATCCAGAAAAGATGGGATGTCTGGTTTTGTTTAATAACTAATGAAACAGGAAATGTGAATAGGCATTTACATAACAAGTAAAGTGATCATAGCATGTAATGAAATAAGATTTAAGTTGAAATGTCACTCTGCCTGATACAATCTCTGAGTGCAGATGGGTCTGTGTGGATGTTAGCCCACATCTTCTGCATCTCCCCCCTCCTCTTCTACATTCCTTTAGCAGAGATCAGAGGTGGATGACCTGTAGTAATTCTATTTTACTTATTTCATTTGTTATACCTATGGAGATACATATATGTGGATATTCATATAGAGATCTACACCGATCAGCCATAGCATTATGACCACTGACAGGTGAGAAGAACATTGATTATCTCGTTACAATGGCACCTGTCAGTGGGTGGGATATATTAGGCAGCAAGTGAACATTTTGTCCTTGAAGTTGATGTGTTGGAAGCAGGAAAAATGGGCAAGTGTAAGGATGTGAGCGACTTTGACAAGGGCCAAATTGTGATGGCTAAACGACTGGGTCAGAGCATCTCCAAAACTGCAGCTCTTGTGTGGTGTTCCTGGTCTGCAGTGGTCAGTATCTACCAAAAGTGGTCCATGGAAGGAAAACTGGTGAACCGGCGACACGGTCATGGGTGGCCAAGGCTCACTGATGCGCGTGGGGAGCGAAGGCTGGCCCGTGTGGTCCAGTCTAACAGAAGAGCTACTGTAGCTCAAATTGTTAATGCTGGTTCTAATAGAAAGGTGTCAGAACATACAGTGCATCGCAGTTTGTTGCGTATGGGGCTGCGTAGCCGCAGACTGGTCACGGTGCCCATGCTGACCCCTGTCCACTGCCGAAAGCGCCTACAGTGGGCATGTGATCATCAGAACTGGACCACGGAGCAATGGAAGAAGGTGGCCTGGTCTGATGAATCACGTTTTCTTTTACATCATGTGGAAGGTCAGGTGCGTGTGTGTCGCTTACCTGGGGAAGATATGGCACCAGGATCCACTATGGGAAGAAGGCAAGCCGATGGAGGCAGTGTGATGCTTTGGGCAATGTTGGATGTGGATGTTACTTTGACACGTACCACCTACCTAAACATTGTTGAAGACCAAGTACACCCCTTCATGGAAACGGTATTCCCTAATGGCAGAGGCCTCTTTCAGCAGGATAATGCGCCCTGCCACACTGCAAAAATGGTTCAGGAATGGTTTGAGGAACACGACAACGAGTTCAAGGTGTTGACTTGGCCTCCAAATTCCCCAGATCTCAATCCAATAGAGCATCTGTGGGATGTGCTGGACAAACAAGTCCAATCCATGGAGGCCCCACCTCGCAACTTACAGGACTTAAAGGATCTGCTGCTAACGTCTTGGTGCCAGATACCACAGCACACCTTCAGAGGTCTAGTGGAGTCCATGCCTCAATGGGTCAGGGCTGTTTTGGTGGCAAAAGGGGGACCTACACAATATTAGGCAGGTGGTCATAATGTTATGGCTGATCAGTGTATGTGCATGGGTTATGTTTGTGTGTCACTGAAGTGTTAACAGATTCCTCACTCGTGACACACACATGGCATATGCTTGTTTTCTTTTCCTCTTAGGAGAAAGACAGAGACTTCTCTGTGGTTAAAGGAACCCTGATATATATTTACTGATTTACTCATTCATTTGCTGTGCATATAGACAGACAAACGTATGCACATACAGTATATACAGACATGGTAAATATGTATGTTTATTATGTCTTTATAAGGTGTTTGTTATCATTCTGCAGCAGAGAAGGCCACACTATTAAATATGGAAGCATCAGGCATGTGATAAACTTTATTACCTAAATGAATTCTTTAAAAAAACAAATTGGAATTAAAGCTGCAAGCAGCGATGAACGGGCCCTCGCACACCTGCGCGTGTCGGGGAGTGCAGCGCACGTCGGGGAGTGCAGCGTCCGCCGCTTCAAGACACGTCAGACTATAAAACGTGTCATTTCCTGCCGTCACTAGGTGGCGCTATGACTGTGGCAAAAAATTTACATGTAGACGCCTTCAGGGCGGGCGGGTCATGAAACATGGCAAGTTTGGGGCGTTTTGGACAATGTACAGTCCAGTTATAAGCCACTTCCTGTTTATGGCGAAGAAGGCGTTGTCATGGAAACACCGTTTGATGAAAAGTCACAATCTTCACAGTGAAGCATCATGTCTTAAGTGTACTGATTACTGATTAAAAGTATTGCTGTAATTTTATAAGTATTGATTATTTCTTATAGCTGAAGTTGAGTATCATAGCTTTACTTCAATTTGACTCCATTTGTATAAAGGCCCATGTTTTTGGTGCTGCTCTGTAAGACTAATACCACTATATTACACTTCAAGTTTATAACATGCAAAGCATGATGGGAACTGTAGTTCCAAAAACTCATGTTCATTCCAAATAGAAATAAGAAAAGAATAACAATAGCAGTGACAAAATGGAGATTAGCTTTTGGTTTGCACTATCATTACATTTTTTGGCATTCTTAAAGAGCATCTTTAACGGAAAACCTGAAAATGTTGTTTGTGCTGACCTCCTGTGGTTTCTCTTCTCACCTTGCTGTAGTGTTGTACAGGTGTACTCCAGGAAATAGTGACATCACATTTTGGTGTGGTTACGGTTGAAACAAAGCACGCTTCTGTGCGCATCAATGATACTGGACATGCTTTTCAGCCTGCTGTTAAGTTACTGTTTAAGGCTCAGAATGTCCCATCAACGTCATTCTTATATCCCCGTGGGCACTGTCACTCTCCTCTATTCATTAAGTTACAGATATTTGCTGTATGCTAAAAACCTATGGAGGCAAAAAAATCAACTATTTCAAACGGTGTAAAAACTTTTTTCCACTAATATGCATATGGCATTTCTTAGTAATATAACTTATCCTAAAAATAACAATGTATAAGATGTAGTGAATGTCATGCCAAAAGCCAAGGGGTTAGAGTTAAATTAGATGGATATTTTACAATACATAGTGACGTTTTCAAAGAAATAGGATTTCTTTATTAATTGTAAACTGTCTAATTCAAATAACTACTCACCATTAGCACAACAAACAGCTGTGGGAGTAATGCTCCACAGGACACAGCACTGTCAGTGTTATCACTTCAAACAGACATGATAGGGTTGGGTCTTTCCTGATGAACATGTCTGTAGTATGTGCTCAATGTAACATTCTCTCTTTCTGCAGGATAACCTCTTTGAATGGCACTTCTCCGTACGTGGGCCCCCAGATTCCGATTTTGATGGCGGGGTTTACCACGGCAGGATCGTGCTTCCCCCAGAGTACCCCATGAAGCCCCCCAGCATCATCCTTCTCACAGTAAGACAGACAAATGCCAAGTCTCAATCGCATCCAATTATTCTTCTGCTGAAGCGGAACAGGAAGACGTCAAATCAGATCATCAAGAGTGGACAGCATGTCATTTAACCCTCAGCCATTTCTGGTTGCAGCACACGTGGTGACAGTTGTCAGATCAAAGCCTGGGCAGTCATCACACTGTCGAAGAGAAGTGCACTAGTTTTGTGAGAACATGAGACTGTCCTATTATATTCAGATATCTGTATGACACCTGCATTAATGACAGGCCGATAAAGCAAGAGTACTCTGAATTGTTGTGACAGACACCTTTTTATTGTGTCCAGCTACTTCTTCTCTTTTTTTTATTTTTATAATGTTTCTTTTTCACTTTGCATTCATTGTTTGAAAACTCTTACTTTTGCAGAATAGCAGCCTGCATTTCCTCGTTCCACACTCAACTGTTTCAGACTTCCATGTCAGTCTGCTTGTCATAACGTTTGAGGATGTGTGTTTTATTAATTTATCTCCAACCACATACTCACCTCCACCTTCTTTTTATTACCATTCCTCCTAGCCGAATGGAAGATTCGAAGTTGGGAAGAAGATTTGTCTGAGCATCTCTGGCCACCATCCAGAGACCTGGCAGCCCTCTTGGAGCAGTATGTATCCTCAAAGACAAGTCCCAAGTTCTCTACATGTAGCTCTTTCTCTACTTAGTTCTTTCTCCAACGACAGGTCAATGTTTAGACTACACTAAAACGTTGAGAAAAGTATTAATAATGATTCTTATTATTTGTAGAGCTGGAAAAAGTAATCAACCAAAGATTTCTAGCAAAATTATGGAAAACTATTCATGTTCTGTACTTATGCGTCAGTACATGCAGTTATTTTACTTACTGTGTTCTGAAGAGGAATCTTGAATGACAGAGTGAAGTGACAGTGTTGTCCGTTATCATAAATCACATTACTTTAATTCTCAAATTAATGCCGGTATTCATTTAATGACAGGGTCTCAAATAAAACATCATGGGGGTGCAATTATCTCTATTCCAATGGTGAATTCAGCATAATTTACATTTCCACAGCACTAATTCTCATACTCACCACTCTGCTGAGCTGACTTTCTCTTTTTAAAAAGAATACTGTTAAAAAGGTTGTCCATATCTTTTTTACAACATGGACCAACTAAAATCTTCAAATTCTTTTGATACGTTAAATTGAAAATATGTAAAAACACCAAAAGGCACCACAAAATCACAACAAATCGTGGATTTGCAGATGATTTTTGGGGTTCTAGATTTTTCTGAAATTAATCATATATCCTTTGTGTTGGTTGCTGCAAATTAACAGTATTTATTGAGTATCTAATGGTGAGCGTCTTCAGTGGAAGAAGGGCATATTTTTGTACCTCCAGAGTCAAAACGTATCTTTATTTCTACCCAGAACTCCTTTTAGTTCTCTACTGGCGATCCTTCCTTTCGCTGAGTGCTTTCATGCTACTTCTCGGCATGGGACATTAATCAGAGGGAACTCAGTGGGAGACCGCATATTTTCCTCAAAGCATTTTCCCCTACTGGTTCCCTCTCATAACAACAACAAAAAAGGTTTAAATCAATAATTGAAATAAATCAAAGACAAAGGTTGCTATAAACCTCTTTTTCAAACATACTACAGGTCACGTGGCTGGCCATGCCTTAGAGATTCGACTTCCCCTGCTGAGTTGTTAAAATGTTGTGTACAAGTTCTGTCTCATCCTGTTTGGAATGACTGCAGGAGGCCTGGCTGGATAATTGCAGTTGAGTTCTGAATGTCACAGGCAAGCCAGCTTTGGTGATTCCAGGGTTACACTCACTACTGTTGGCTACTGCTTTAGTTGATATGCTATGCCTGCACATTCAATAATGTGTGGCTAAGTAATTCAAACATTCCCTCTGATGTCACTTTGGAGAAGATTTAAATTTTATATTTTACATATTCCTATTTGTTTACATCCATTCATTTGTGAATATGATTATATATTTTCAAGCTGTTTTCCTGGTCTGTTTGTATTTTAAAAAGCTGCAGTATTTTAATGCCCAGTCCACAATGAGGTTTGCCATGCATTTTTTTAGTTACATTCACATAGATTGTTGAATAGGAGGAGTAGCGGGTATACACACATACACAGATCCATTCATCTTTTTCAGAACCTAAGAAGACTCAAAGTTAGAAAGTTGGAACTGAAGAGACCTATCTTAACACACTTACTGCTTTTATCAAAGTAAAATGTGCTGGTGCTTCTTCTTGTATTAATCAAAGGGCACACTTAACTTCACTGATGGAAACTGCTCTTACTTTGATTTTTCTGGTTACTTTATTCAAATTACACTGAGTGAAGTCCAATTTATGTAATGGGGTTTTATCTCAAACCGCACTGCAACTACATAATTGCACAAGGTGTAGAGCACTGACATCCACTGTCAGTCTCATCAGCTCAGTTTGAAAAGGGGAAAATGTGTAGTTGTATCAGTTATCAGTATTTTACTGTTAAAGAAGTGTTAAAATTTGCCAAAAAATCCATTTATTGCAATAAAAAAATAATGAATTCCAATGCTCCATAATTCAATGCTGCCATATTATGTCCACTTTGGCAGTGTGACAGATTGAAACTCCCTGCATGATCTCATATGGAATATGAAAATGAAAGGTCATTCCAGTAGAAACATGGAAGAGTTTTGAGAAACCTGAATATGCTACCTGTACTCCAGTTGAAACCAGGATACTTTAGCACAGGGATTCTCAAACTAACTACTCAAATGTCCGCATCTGCTTTTTATTTATGGTCAGAGGTCCGGAATGATTGGCAATAACAAAATAACATTTAACATGAACTCTAACTTATAACTTTTAAGCAACATACATTCAAGTTCAAGACAATCAAGACAGTCAAAATACATTTGAGCCTAGTGGGATAAATGGCATTGTTTGCCTGCAGTCAGTTGCTGTTCTGTGGATACTGCTGTTCAAAATGGCTGTGCTTGGTGTCATAGTGGCGTTTTACATTACCACTCTTCACAATCCCAAAATTAACGCAAATTTGTCTGTCCACTCCTCTTTGAGGATTCGGTTTTCTTGGTCAACTTTTCTACTCATTGTCGCAATTGTCACATCTCTTTTAATTCTGCCAAAATGAAACCAAGGCAGAAAAAAAATGAAACCGAGGCATACACAGCTCAAACAGTTGGTCCATATTTATTTCTGACTCAGACATATTCTTACAGCTACATTTACACTAGTTGTAGAAATCGTGTACTAGAAAAAATGAGACACATTCTGTATCTGCAATTTAGGAGCTGATTCTCTGGTGTAACATTACTGCGTGAACTTGGCGGCAACAACACACAGCACTCCAGCAGTTAACGTCACCATGACAACGATGTCAACGGAAATAAGCCACATTAAAACCAGATTCATCTGAAGGATCGCTGTGAATGATCTCCGGTTACACTGTATATTCAACTTCACTAACAATTTATTGATCAATATTGTATGTATTTCAAAATAGAAAACGTTACACTTCATAACGTATTCATAACACGAGGTATGGGCTAGGTCCAGATTGACTTGCCGTTCCGTCCGGATTTTGAGAAGTCCTGCTTTAGCATATAAACACCTGATCCAAGTTTCTAATCAATGTACTAGGGGGCAGGTGCTTCCTTACCTTGAGTTACATTGTCATTGTTAGTTGCTAAAACAAAATAATGATGATAAAAAAGCTATAATAATGTACACACTGAAAGTGAATGTCTGATGTTGGTAATGGCGAGGATACATTGTATTGTCTCTTCTATCTTCAATTACTGCTTATGAGATGTAGATGGCAAATCAAGGAGAGCATTAAATGAACTTATAAAGAGTCGGTCTAGACCTGCTCTATATGAAAAAGTGCCCTGAGATAACTTTGTTATGATATGGTGCTATATAAGTAAAACTGAAATAAATAAACTGAATTGAAGCGGGGAGCGGGAGAGAGAGAGCAGGAGGAAAGAGAACATACAGCAGCACAATACAGTTCCACATAGAGATGTAAAGCAATAGCTGTGGTAATGGCATTGATGTTAACACCAACAGAAACAACACTAAGAGCAACATTATAATAGCAATACTAATAATAAGAGCAACAACAGTAATAGCAGCAGCGGGTGCAGAGCAGGAGCATGGGGGCAGCAGGCGGCCTGCAACCATAGATCCAGACTCAACAGCTCCGGAGGCAGAAATACCTGCAGAAAGCAACAGAAGGGGAGAGAGAGAGAGAAAGAGGAGAGAAAACACACAACTACGGGAAGAAGTTGAATTAGTAACAAGCATTGATGGGATATGAGGGCATACAGATGGAGAGGAAGAGGAGGAGAGAGGAGCTCAGTGCATCATAGGAAGTCCCCCGGCAGTCTAGGCCTATAGCAGCATAACTAAGGGGTGGCTCAGGGGTCACCTGAGTCAGCCCTACTATAAACTTTATCAAAGAGGAAAGTCTTAAGCCTACTCTTAAATGTGAGGAGGTTGTCCGCCTCCCGTACACAAACTGGGATCTGGTTCCACAGGAGAGGAGCTTGATAGCTGAAGGCTCTGGCTCCCATTCTACTTTTAGAGACTCTAGGAACCACAAGGAACCCTGCATTCTGGGAGCGCAGTGCTCTAGTGGGGTAATAGGGTACTATGAGCTCTTTAAGATATGATGGTGCCTGACCATTTAGGGCTTTGAAGGTGAGGAAAAGGATTTTAAATTCTATTCTGGATTTTACAGGGAGCCAGTGTAGAGAAGCTAATATTGGAGAAATATGATCTCTTTTTCTGGTTCTTGTCAGTAAACGTGCCGCAGCATTCTGGATCAGCTGGAGAGTCTTAAGGACTTATTGGGGCAGCCTGATAATAGAGAGTTGCAATAGTCCAGCCTAGACGTAACAAATGCATGGACTAGTTTTTCTGCATCTTTTTGAGATAGGATGTGCCTGATTTTTGCAATGTTACGTAAGTGAAAAAAGGCAGTTCTTGAAGTTTGTTTTATGTGGGAGTTAAAGGACATATCCTGATCAAAGATAACTCCAAGATTCCTTACGGTGTCACTGGAGGCCAGGGCAATGCCATCTAGAGAAACTATATCTTTAGATAATGTGTTTCGAAGGTGTTCGGGGCCAAGTACAATAACTTCGGTTTTGTCTGAGTTTAACATCAGAAAATTGCAGGTCATCCAGGTTTTTATGTCCTTAAGGCATGCTTGAAGTTTAGCTAATTGATAGGTTTCATCTGGCTTGATCGATAAATATAATTGGGTATCATCTGCATAACAATGAAAATTTATGAAGTGCTTCCTAATAATATTGCCTAAAGGAAGCATATATAAGGTAAATAGAATTGGTCCAAGCACAGAACCTTGTGGAACTCCGTGACTAACTTTAGCGTGCGTAGAGGATTCATCATTAATGTGTACAAACTGATATCGATCTGATAAATAGGATTTAAACCAGCTTAGTGCAGTACCTTTAATGCCAATTAAATGTTCTAGTCTCTGTAATAGAATGTGATGGTCAATGGTATCGAATGCAGCACTAAGATCTAGTAAGACAAGTACAGAGACAAGTCCTTTGTCGGATGCAATTAGAAGGTCATTTGTAACTTTCACCAGTGCTGTCTCTGTGCTATGATGTACTCTAAATCCTGACTGAAAATCCTCAAACAGCTTGTTGTTGTGTAGAAAGTCACACAACTGATTGGCGACTGCTTTCTCAAAGATCTTAGAGAGAAAAGGAGGGTTAGATATAGGTCTATAATTTGACAAAATCCCTGGATCAAGAGTGGACTTCTTAAGAAGAGGCTTAATTACAGCTACTTTAAAGGACTGTGGCACATAGCCTTTTAATAAGGACAGATTGATCATATCTAGTAAATAGGTGCTAACTAAGGGTAATATTTCTTTAAGCAGCCTAGTTGGGACGGGGTCTAAGAGACACGTTGATGGCTTAGATGAGGAAATCATGGAAGTTAGTTGATGAAGGTTGATGGGAGAAAAGCAGTCTAAATGTACAGGTTTTACAGTTGTTTCTAAGGTTCCTGTGTTTGAAGATAAGTCAGTACCAACTGAGGGCAGGAGGTGCTGAATTTTGTCTCTAATAGTTAGAATTTTATCATTACAGAAGCTCATAAAGTCATTACTACTGAGGTCTATAGGAATACATGGCTCAACAGAGCTGTGACTCTCTGTCAGCCTGGCTACAGTGCTGAACAGAAACCTGGGGTTGTTCTTATTTTCCTCTATTAATGATGAGTAGTAGGCTGCTCTGGCATTACGGAGGGCATTCCTACAAATTTATACCATGGAGCTAACCTCCTCTGTTTTATTATCTTCTTTTTTTAGAGGGGCGATAGAGTCGAGTGTTATTCGTAGTGAGCCTGCAGCACTATCAACAAGATGATCAATGTGGGAGGGACTAAAGTTAGCATAGGAGTCATCTGTTACATTGAGACATGGAACTGAATTAAATGCCGATGGAATCACTTCCTTAAATTTAGCTACAGTACTATCAGATAGACATCTAGTGTAGGAATGTTTGCCTAATGGCGTGTAGTCCAGTAATAGGAATTCAAAAGTTAATAAAAAATGGTCTGATAAAAAAGGATTCTGTGGAAAGACTATTAGATGTTCAATTTCAGTGCCATAAACAAGAACAAGGTCGAGGGTGTGGTTAAAACAGTGAGTGGGTTTATGTACACTCTGACAGAAGCCAATCGAATCTAATAATGAGATAAACGCAGCACTAAGGCTATCATTTTCTACATCCACATGAATATTAAAATCACTTACAATAATTATTTTATCTGTTTTAAGGACTAAACCTGATAAGAACTCTGAGAATTCACATAAAAATTCAGAGTACGGTCCAGGAGCTCGGTACACTATAACAAATAGAATTGGTTGTAATGTTTTCCAGGTTGGGTTTGAAAGGCTAAGAACAAGGCTTTCGAACGAAATGACAGAGATAGGTTGAGATGTTGAGAAATCAAAGACACACCTGGATCTACACTGTGTACAGTTGAAACATGCACCACTACAACTTATGAGAAATAATACAAAGGCAAAAAAACAAACCCCCACCATCAGAAACCTGAATACTGCTAGAACCATGTCTACAGGAAGCTGAATAATGAGTTCTACATAAATGTCACATCCCAAAAATGACGAAAACCAGGATAAAGGCCTTTGACATAGAGAGCATCATAAATAAATGACATGAAAATGCTAATTGCTTTTACTGGACATCACTTGTGAGTGGCTGAGTCTGTCTCATTGCAGGCAAAAAGAGGAAAAACTCAACCTCGGAGCAAATAAAATAAATGCTGTATTTTAGTAAAAGAAACTTAGCCTTTATGTGTATTCAGTCATATGCTATCATATAACGTGAAATGATCAGATTCTGACCAAAAAATTGGTGCTTTGTGTAAAAGGGCCTTAACACTTAAACCCAGAATACTAGTGTGAATGTAATGTTGTCAGTGTCAGTGTTTGGTAGTTATTGTAATAAAATCCAATGTGGATAATCTTTAAAGTAGGCTTATCTTTCAAAGACATTCAGATATAATGGGCTTCCAGATGCTTTATTCAGAATATTGGATAGACTAGACTAAAACACAGTCAGCCATTACATAGACACAAACAAACCGCTGACCCTGACCACATTGCAAAACGTGTCCCGTGCCAGCTGGAGGATGTGTGAGTACAGGCACATGGTGGATGTCCTCACGGAGGCCGGGGTAAATCCAGGCTTACACTCAGAAAACAAAGCATCATTCCCACTTACGTAACACGGTTGCTAAACATGATGACATGTGCAGCCTGTCGTGTAATTTAACCTTCTCTGTTTTACCCTGCAATGTTGAATGTTCTCTGTTTTACATTTTTCTCATCTCCTCTTTGTTTTTTCTTCTCGTCTGTTTCTCTTCCAGTTCGAACCGCCCTGATAGCTATAATCGGATTTATGCCAACAAAAGGAGAGGGAGCAATAGGATCTCTCGATTATACCCCAGAAGAGAGGAGAGCCCTTGCCAAAAAGTAAGATGTGGTTATTTGAAATCTTTCCAATGTTTACTCTCTGCAGAGCATGTGTTGTGTATCCACTGCTATGGATAGAGAATGATAATGAGATGAGTATGGGGTATGGTGTGGAACAGTGTGTATTGTATAGATGATATGATCTTACATGCTGCATTAACAGACACAGGTTGAGGATATGATCAGTGCCAACATAATATGCACGATGCTGGTTAGATGGCATTAACACAGCAAACTCCATATAAGCATGTGATGTAATCACCACCTGAGTGTCGGTAGACATGCCCTTCCACTAATAACTGCCTAGTCACAAAGGGAAAGGAGCGTGCTCATGCCAGTCCTGGTATTGCAAGATGACAAATTCATTATCGCCAAAATACCCAGTCTCTGGAGGGAGTATGAATGGGCATGTTGCATATCACACCACATTTCCCTTGAAGAAAACGTTGCAAAGCCAGAGAAGGAGAGGATCCAGCAAAACTCGCTCTTTTATTAGTAAATGAGACAGGGGTCTTGGTCAGCTGTCTGTTTCATTTGCACATGTAGATGAGATAGACAGAAAGACACACTCTGCTATAAATAAATGGCTGCCATCACAGCCTCCTTGCTGTGTCCTACTGTCTTCCCAATCTCTCTCCAAGAACTCTGTAATTTTGACTTGATGAATCATACAACAACAGCATACACTTCTGAACAGTCTGTCCTTGAATATATTCATGGTGTTGCACTCGGTTGTACACACAAAATGCTACAGAAGTAGTGAAGAATGAAAAAAGAGATTGTTGGATTGTCTGTTTTGGAAAGTAACAAAAATTGTCTGATATAGCCCCCCTGATTACATCATTGGAAAGGGAGTTTTAAGATGCTGTTAGACAATCTGACAAGCACTTTGTTTGAAGCATACTGATGCCTTGAAACCTTCCTGCCACTAAACAATACCAAATGTGAAATGAAACTGCAGGAACAACACTTCTGAATCAATGATCGAGACAACATCTCAAACATGCTGCTGTCCTCTCAGTATGCATCTTAGATTTTAAAAACCACATCTCCTCTTTTGGCATTTCTCTTTTAAGCTCAAGTGTGTTCTTGATCAGAACTTATGCCTAAAAGGGTTCAAACAGTCATTCATGTGAGCAGCCATCAACCAACCACAGAGCCTGTCTGCATGGCATCTGCTTTTGGAGACATAGACTGCCTGTTTAAGCTGTCATAGTCCAGTGACAGTAAGAGATCATTCGCTGTGCCTTGAAAAATGTCTGATGCCTAATAAGCCCAATTTCTTCCCCAGCTACATCTTAACTTCACTTGAATATAATCCAATTTCAATTTGGCTCATTTAATACCATAAATGATCCATGTATCCAAATTTATTTATGCCACCTTTTAGCCTGAGGAGCTTCACAGTGATGATGTGGTGTTCCTCAGCGCATGATTCATCCCTCTTCTTCACAGCTGTAATATCAGTCTGTTAGAAGCTGGGTTTTCTGCTGGTTTGTTAAAGGACTCATACCCAGCCCTGAAAACTATGGCCAGCTCATTCTAAAAATCTGTATAACTTCATAATCCAGGTGCCAAATTATCATTGGCTGGGCACCAGGTGACGGTAGATTTTTCTTTGTCAGATAAATCAATGAGCCACCCTCTGTACAAGCTGCTAACTTTGTGAAATGTAACATTTAAATGCCTGAGTAATTCAGAGTTCTTTGTCTGGTTTCTCTTTCTTTGTTTGTGTTGACCACGGTGCACTCTCTGACCATCTGCTTCAAGTCCTCCACCATCATCACCCATCCTCAAAAAAACAAGTGCCAATGGCCTTAATTACAGACCTGTTGCCTGACCTCTGTGGTAATGAAGTCTTTTGATCGCCTTGTGCTGTCCTTGTATGTGAAAACCTACTTGGCAATCAACTTGATTCTGATTCTGATCAACCAACAAGTCTAAACTGTGGCCCTGTATCAAACACACTGTTCATCGGCTGCCAGTTATGTTTGTAAGGACATTTTGGGCTGTCAGCTCTTCTTCAGGGGGCTGTTTGACGACTAGTAAAAAAGTCGAAACAATATGCAAACTGTCATTAATTCCACATAAAAATAAGATCTTCTGACACCTGTTAACTCATGTACTCAAACCCCACCGGCTCAAAATCTCACAATTCTTCCTCACCTTCTCATTGTGCACACTTCTCTCCTTGTCTGCTCATCCAGCTGTCCAGGATATTCTGATATGCTTTTATTGTGACATGACAACGTTTCGACCAAAAATAGTCTTCCAAAAACAGTCGGGTCATTCTCATCACCAGTGTGCTGCTCTTAGTTTCTCTTTTTAACAGAAATACACTTATGATTAAAAGTTCATTCTTGACTTTGGAAACAAAATAATCAACCACAAGGTCCATTACTAGCTGTTCTGGGTTAGGCAGTCCACTCTTGTGTCCCCAAAAGTCTTTAACTGAACCATAGACATGACATAGACATTAACAGATGTCGATCAGAGTTCTGTCAGCTCTCTCGGCAAGTTTGTCATCCTGGTTGTCGATGTGGATATTTAAGTCTCCTAATAGTAATACTTTCTCATAGTTAGTGGTAGAGATGGAAAGAAAGTAACCAAATTCTGTCAAAAAGTCGCCTTTTGATTTGGGAGGGCGATATAGCAAGCCAAAAACAGTAGGATGGGAGGTAGTGAATGAGAATAGCTCAAAAGAGATAAAATTGCCAACAGCAATAGGTGTGCATTTTTGGATGGCCTTATAAATGACAGCAAGTCCCCCCCTCGTTCCCGATAACCTTGGGGAATTCCAAAATGTATATCCATGGGGACAAGCCTCAATGAGAGGAACATCGGTATCAGACCAAGTTTCAACTAAGAAGATAAAATCAAGATCATGGGAAGAAATAAAATCATTGACAATAAAATACTTATTGGTGATAGACCTTAAATTCCACAGGCAACCATTTAAGAATGAATTATTAAAACGACTGGTCACAGACTCAGTCATTATGGTGATTAGTTCAGATTGAACCCTTGTGCCTACAAATACCAGTCCGTTTTTTAGACAGCTTTGCTGTACAACATACCGCAATAATTGACACCTGCGGAGGTAAATCAGAAACCCAATCTTCATTCTGAAGATTACTGAGTGCATGGTTCACAAGTAAAAGGATGGAATGAGGGGAACTAGGAAGGGGAGCTATATTAGTGGGTCTGGCATTTCTCTCTGGTTGAGAGACAGGGGCTGAACAGTCCTGGAATGTTCTAGTCTTCCCTTCAGAGGGATGAGTATGGATGAAGGTGCTTCAGTGGCTGAGAAGAAACAGAGGCAGAATACCTTCTAGAGGATAAACTACATATCTCCTCAATGTCTGTGTGAGAGAGATGGGACATCAGGTAGCTGTTAACTCTCTCTCTCAGTGGAGATTAGGGCTGCCAAGATTAGTCGACTAGTCACGATTACGTCGACTATCAAAATCGTCGATGACTAATTTAATAATCGACGTCGTCATTTATTTTTTGAAGCTTTGTTTTTCTCTCAAAACTGCCGCTGTACCTTCCGCTGCCTTGTCTGCCTTTCTGTCCTTGACGCACATGCGCAGTAGTGGTAATCGGGGTCAGCCGTGATGTCACCGGAAAAGTTATGCCCAGTATCAACAGTATCATGGCTAGCCGCAAACGGAGCATTTTATCAAAAGAAATGAAAAGAATGTGCAATGCAAAATCTGCAAGGCAGAACTTGCCTTCCATGGGAGCACTACAGCGATGCGCGAGCATTTGAAAAGAAAGCACGTTGTTGTAGCTGAATCTGATTCAATTTCTGACGAAGAGGGACAGTTAGCTGCTAACATTAACGTCAACAGTGAGCTACTTACTTATATTGATAGCTGTAAACGTTAACATTAACGATGACGATTTCATCAGCCTTAGCCATCAGCCTTAGCCATCAGCCATATGTTATGTGTTTGCTGTAACGTTATAACAGTGATGTCATGTTTGAATAGGAAATATGATAACGCTAATGTTTTATAACGCTACGTTACAGTGCTAAAAAAATACGTTCCTCTTTAATGGACAACTTTGTTACCAAGCCAACAACATGCACACCTGGGCAGGTAAATGTCCTGACTAAAGCAATCTTGAACATGTTGGCGACGGACATGAGACCCCTGTCCATGGTTGGCGATGAAGCTGCTACAAGCTGCAAAGTTCATTAAAAGTTGAATGGACTGTCATCTTAATTGTCTTTATTTTTTAGTTAGCACATACCTTAAACACTTCAAGCTGGAAGCTAATGATGGTTATATAAGAGCAGCTGCATGCTGGTGCGATACGCTGCAATTTACGTATGATCCGATTAGTCGACTAATCGCAAAAATAATCGGTGACTAGTCGATTATCAAAATAATCGTTTGTGGCAGCCCTAGTGGAGATTGAGGAGCTGACTTCATTCCCATCTTCTGAAAGGAGAGGGAGTTAACTTTTCACTAAGGGAGGAGTATGAATTGGAGTAACCAGAATCACATTCGCTGAATGACTGTGGTGGGGCAAGATGTTCTGATCTTAGTCCTAACAATTTTCTTTGTGTGAGCAGAGATCTAACTCTGCTAAATGAAGATCTTCTAAGTAGCGCATGGCTTTCTTATTAGCTGTCTGAACTTCATGGAGGAGACAATTATTTTGCGCTCTAAGGGATTCTATCTCTGGTTTGCCTGTGGAAGTTCAGAAGCAAACATGTTAGCAATGGGCCTTTGGATGCTGTCTGTGCATCATACCTGTCATTGACTAGTAAGTCTATCTCTTTCCTGCACTTGCTGAAATTACTACGCCCCACATGGGGCACCATAATGTTAGGGATTATATGGCTTTATGGAGGTCATCGAGGTC